>NDXB01012149.1:64841-85677 GCA_002631895.1 Agapornis roseicollis
GTTTTGTTTGGATTTTTTTTTTTTTTATTGCATGAATTTGAGAATGGCTATTATACATGAAATTCATAGAACAATGGTAATCTATTGTGGCTATTATATGATATGCCTCAGAGGCTTTTAGAGTTTGTGTAAATGTAACTTGTGTGAAGTAGATGCATGTTCCTCCATGTACAGGGACAAATTTCTTGCTATACAAGAGGACTGCTAATGGAAAAACTGCTGGGTTTTTCCCATACACAGCTCACTGGCATAGCTGAAACCACATATCCTTAAAAAAAAAATAGAATTGTACATTTGATGGTATTGTATGTTGTATAAATATTTTTTTTAACTCTGCTAGAGTATATTGCTCAGAATATCTTTGTAGCACTGATATCTTAGACTAAATTACTTTTATATTAGTGTTCCATCTACTTGATGTTTTAACTCATTTAGTTCATGACAAAACAACTTTTCCCTTGGATCCCCCTAGTCTGGATCATTATTAAGGCACAAGAGTTCTTTAACTCATTTCTTCTTCATATCAGTTATCTACTTTTCAGTAATATGCAATTAGCTCTCTCTCATGGCAATCTGTTGTCATTCAGCCTTTCAGTATGCTACCATGAAATGAAAAACAAATCAATGCTGAATTCCAGTGATGCTCATGATATCCTATTGCTAAACTCTTTCTGCTTGTCAAAATATGCCATACTGACTGCTCAATTTTCAGAAAATCCAAAGTCCACTGTGATTACATATGTTGTCTTTTGCCTCTAAATATTGGAATATATGTAAGTGTGTCTCGTTTGGACAATCATTATTACAAATTACAAATCCCTATAAGCAGAGCTGGTGAAGGAATATGCTGAGGATTATCAACCTCAGGAAGCACTGATGCTATGTCAAGTAGTAAGTAAAATTTTACTGTGTAGATTTGCCTAAACAGGAATAAACTCTTAGATCAATCCACAGCTCATAAATCCTGTATGCTTTCTTGTTTAGGCAAATAAACTGTATTTAGTGACAAACAATACTACTGCAAAAGGAAGCAAAGATAAAATTAAAGCTGGTATCTGAGTACTTCCTTTAGGCTTAAGTTCTGACAGTCATTCTGCCCTTCTCAGATCTCCATCTCAGGATTGCAAACTCTGGTGTCTTGTGGGCTGAAAACAGAATTAACTGATGAGAAATTCTGCTCCAGGTCTTATCTTCACTGAGCCATCCTTCCTAAAGAATTTGTTGCACAGGAAAGGGATAAAACTGTCTTGATTTAGGAAGCCAACCATACCCTGGGCTGCATCAAAAG
Source organism: Agapornis roseicollis (assembly GCA_002631895.1). Taxonomy (NCBI): domain Eukaryota; kingdom Metazoa; phylum Chordata; class Aves; order Psittaciformes; family Psittacidae; genus Agapornis; species Agapornis roseicollis. Next base: position 66,130 of record NDXB01012149.1, read on the forward strand.
GAGCATGACTAGCAGGTCGAAGGAGATGATCCTGCCCCTCTACTCTGCTCTTGTGAGACCTCACCTGGACTATTGTGTGCAGTTCTGGTGTCCTCAACATAAAAAGGACATGGAACTGTTGGAACAAGTCCAGAGGAGGGCCACGAGGATGATCAGGGGACTGGAGCATCTCCCATACGAAGACAGGCTGAGAAAGTTTGGTCTGTTCAGCCTGGAGAAGAGAAGGCTGTGTGGAGACCTCATAGCAGCCTTCCAGTATCTGAAAGGGGCCTGGAGAGGAGCTCTTCACTAAGGACTGTAGTGATAAGACAAGGGGTAATGGGTTCAAACTTAAACAGGGGAAGTTTAGACTGGATATAAAGAGGAAGTTCTTTACTGTGAGGATGGTGAGACACTGGAATGGATTTCTGAGGGAAGTTGTGAATGCTCCATCCTTGGTGTTCAAAGCCAGGCTGGGCAAAACTGTGGGTGACATGGTTTAGTGTCAGGTGTTCCTGCTTATGGCAGGGGGTTTGGATCTAGGTGATCTTAAGGTCTTTCCAACCCTAACTATTCTATGATTCAATTCTATCTTTTATTATTTGATGTTTAGAACACTGCTCCAAGAAGCTCAGAATCTTTTGACTTAAAACTTTTGACTTGTAACTTGAAAATACATTTTTCCTGTTCTTTACTTCTGGTGAAGAACATGAAATAACTAATGGAAAACATTTCAATAATTTAACAAATGTCACCCACGGCCATTTCAACAGTTTTTGGACAGACAGAGGGAAAAACGTCACTAGATACAGAACTTCATGTATGAGTTGCACTATATCTCGATATAAAATTCTCGATTGTTTTGGAAGAGACATTATTTTTTCACATGAATTCAGGGACTGTGGCAATGGCTGAAAGACACCAGCATTTCCCATTTGGGTCTACTTTGGGAAATGATTTTACCACTTATGAACTGGGAGACCTTTGTCCCTGTAGGTCTCTCCATAAGTGTTTGTTTCACTCATGCATAGACAGTGCTCTTGACATACAGAGACAGAGCTACAGTATATTAACTCATCATTTAGGTCTTCATGTGAGGAGATCTAACTGTCTCATCAGGAAGATCTTGTATATGTGGGGTTGTTCTGAAGCAAAATGAAAATACTACTTTCACCTTTCCTTCACATTGCCTGAGTGAAGGAGAAGACTGTATCTCAAGGAAATGGGAAATCAACTGAGAATGACAAAAATGCTTCATTACTATTCTTTTCAGTAATGTCTCTTTATTGATCAGCTACTTGTAACTCACAAAATGCAGCATAAGTAAAAGCAATCTATATATTATTATTTGTCCATTCTTTTTTCTTTAAGCTCTTCTTGAGTATATTTGAAATTGAAAATATTGCTTTAGTTAAAAAAACACTATTTGCTATTTTCTGGAAAAGCAGTAGAAGTCTGAAATGAGGTATCATCCTATTTAAAAGGAAATAAAATTAACGTTGAAATTTGGACATGTTGATCTACTTCAGCAGGGTAAAAGAAAGTTGTGTAGTCATCTCACATTAATTAAAATTATAAATTATATCCCAATGATATTTTTTGAAACAACAAACAATAATTTTAGAGTTTTATTTGGCTACCATACAGCAAAGACTTTTTTTTTCATTTTCGTATTTTCAGAAGTATGAGCTACTTCTGTCTTTGACAGACAGTTATGCTCCCACACAGTCACTTGCACATGACAAAGTATATAACATTGCCTCTACTCCATGACATAGATGCAATCCTAAATGAAATTAAAAATCAAACAGTTTCTTGCCTCATAATAAGAAAGAGTGATTCTTTTCCTGACATTTTAAACATGCTTCTGGAGGTAGTGTTGAAAATACTTAGCTTGAAGATTAATTTCTCTGGAAATATGCAGTCTGTAAATACATTCACTGCAAATATACCTTTAATTTTCATCATAGAAACAGCAATGAATTTTATGTTCCAAGACAAGTTCTTTGAGATTAAAGATACTAAAAGGAGCAATATTGGGCTGTAGTACTTACCATCTAAAGATCTGGCTGGATTCTCTACATTGAACCTGCTCTGGGCCTGGCAGTTTCCCAAAAATAGAGCCTGGAGTACAAGAGAAAACTCAGCTGTTGGTTTATAAAAAAGCCAATCAAGCAACCCTTTAAAAAATCTGAACTCCAGTATACGTTTTTATTCCTGAAGAAAATTTAAAACAGTGTGGATATCAGATTTTAAAAATTTCATAGTTAATTTATGATTCATAAAAGGACATTTTATATCTCTATTGCATTGCCGTATTGTATCTAACATTTTAGAAAATAAATCATTTAATTTTCCTAATGTGGCAGTCAGCTACCATATTCTGACTTCCCGCCAGGCCAGCATTTAGAGATGCACCTAGTCTGCATATATAAACATCACAGAGACTTCAGTTAAACCATATGGTTTTTTGCAACAAGATGAAATAGAGTTGCATCAGTAATGTCTTGCTCCTGCAGACTCTAGTTTATCTCCTGTTCTTGTAACACCCAGGGAAAATTATTTTCATTTCCCCAATAGCTTTAAAGAATTTTGTTTATTTGATTGAAGTTTAGGTTAGATATAAGGAAGAAATTCTTTGCTGTGAGGGTGGTGAGGCACTTGAATGGGTTGCTCAAGGTAATTGTGAATGCTTCATCCCTGGCAGTGTTCAAGGCCAGGTTAGATGAAGCTTTGGGTGACATGGTCTAGTGTGAGGTGTCCCTGCCCTTGGCAGGGGGTTGGAACTAGATGATCTTAAGGTTATTTCCAACCCTAACTATTCTATGATTCTATGATTTTCCTAGTGCAATGCCTTTTATCCACAAGAACACTTTCCTACTTCACAGCAATAAAAAGAATCATAAGGAGGAAAAATGGGCACAGAAGTTGAAATTACGGCAAGATAACGTGGAAATCAAAATGAGGATTGTCAAAACTTATCAAAACATAAGTAAAAAGACCCCAGAATTGACTAAATTGTCCTATTTCAACCCAGCACACATCAAAGGAGGTTAAATTCTCATCAATTTACTTTTCACTAAAAGACATCAAAGGATGCATACACACAGAATGGTGTTATAAACACATCAGAAACACCTTCAAATGTAGCTCCTGCCTTCTGAGGCATCAGAAAAACATTTTCTTTTGCTTGGATAATCTAGGTCTTAATGAATCATTCACTTTTCAGTATTATTTCATGCAGAACATTTCTTGTGATTGCTGGGATGTAATAAGTTAATTCTACAGTCATATAATTCAGAAAAGACCATTATCCACAAAACTAATCTGTTGGAAAGCAGATTTTAGTAGTTCTGACGCTTAGGGAGTCTTCCTTCTTCCTCCCCTTCCTCCCCCACCCCACACTAGGAGATTACACTTACTCAACTCCATTAAGTAGAAGAGCCTAACCAATATTACAATAACATTTAGATGATTAGGAGTCTGCTAACTGTAAGGACTTAAATAAAAAACTCTAATTCAGCTTTAAAAAGTAATTCTTTCAGCAGAGGGCACATGCAACAACTCATGGATTATTTAAGATTCTTGCTTTTATACTGTACAATTGGTTAGAGAAAGAACTAAACAGACTGGTAAAATAATATTTCACAGAGGAAGACTTCAAAATAGAGCAAAAATCTGTGAGAAGAAAAATCTGTGATATAAACACATCTGCTTAAAAGGCAATTTAATTTAAATAATTAGAATGGAATTTCAAAATTACCAGTTGGTCAGAATTTTCTCATTCTGGAACATGTGGGGTCAAAATATGCTCTCCAGATTGGGAGATGTGGGAATACTTGAGTCAAGTCCTTTTGTTTGTCAGATTTAGCCAGCTAGGCTGAAACAATACCCTTCTCTACTCAACTTTTCCAAAAAGAAAAGCTGTGGTATTGATCAAAAAAATGGCCATTCTCTTATAATTTTTTACAGAGACATCATTCATAAAGCTCTGATTTTATTTCAATCTAGATGCATTTTGTACTTTTGTTGATGATGATAAGTAAAACATATCTTAAATTGGTACCCAGAAGTTCAAAAAACAGCAGATCAGTAGGAAAAGATCTCAAGACAGACGGTCTGGAATAGTCTGATTTAAACCGTATGCTATCAGGTTGAAAATAAAGCACTGAAGACAAAAATATTTAGTGGAGAGGAAAGAATCAATGTAAAGAATGTCAGCTCATCACTAATTTAGTGTTTAATCAGACTTTTAGCTTATGTTATTTTAATCAGATTGTCTTGTAGTCTACCCTTTCTGCTATTAAAAGCTGTAGGATTTGATGTGTTGCATTCAGATGTTTTTCTTGTGAAGTTACCCATCTTACTGCCAACAGAGAAGTTTTTATTCTACTTAGGGGTTGTAATGCTGAAGTTAACTGTGCTTACACTATTCTTTTCTAACACACAGTGGATTCTAATTTGATGGACACAGGAAATTACTGCTTTTAATGTATTTTTTAATAACTACAAAGAGCATGGCTGAAAATCTGAGGCAAATATGAACAAGATTTTATCACTCAACATGAATTTCTCTGTGTGTGTTTTTCATTAGGGAGAAACTAGAGAAATAAAATGTGTGTGTTTCTTTTAATTAGACAGGGATCCTTAAGTTTTTGCTGTTCTGTTAAAAGTAGAACTAACCTAGGAAAGGAAGTGGTCAGATGCTGCACACATAAAAAGGTGCCAGTGCCTGAGATTTTGGCATGTCTCCTTTTTTTTTTTTTTTTGACATTCCTTTTATTCCCCATAAAAATTTTTGATTCAATAACCTTGAAACATATGGAAAGATGGTTCCTCATTTCACCGGCTTTGAGATTAGGCATAAGTCTTTTGACTAATTGTATTTGTAAGTGAATGTTTTTCAGACATTTGGGGGGACAAAGAAAACCTCAAACAGAGGTGTAATTTGCTGTTTCATTCTGTACTTTACAGATTTTCTGTATAAGATTGTTTATAGACCTTGAATGGAAGTACTGTATGTTGCATAATATAATGTGGATATATATATATATATATATATGTACACAAGCTGAGAACAAAATACTGGTGGGAATTCTACATTACAAGGCTTGACAGATAATTTACACATATTATTCAAGCATAGATATGTGCAAAACTTTAAGACAGCAAATCTTATTTGAAATGGAAGTCACAAAAAGTACCTATTACGGAAAGCAAACACAAAAAAGAAAAGACCAAAAATAAAACCGACCCTAAAAACCAAATTAAAAAAAAAATAGCTGCAATAGAAAATACTGCAACAAAGAAAACAAGGTAAGAGAGAACTGGTTTTGTTTATTACCTAAGAGTTGTTGCAAGATGCTGCTGGAGAAAGAGGAAAATATGCAATTGAAAATGTATTAAATGTAACAGTTATGAATGAAATTGGTTTTATGTCTCTATTTCAAAATATCAGGGGATATGCTTTGGTCCCATTGAAAGAGAGGATAATGACACATAGGACAGTGAAGAAAGCTGTCCTGCCATGCATATATATTGTGTTCAGTGGAGACAGCTTATTTAACATATCTGTGTATCACATATTTGTGTACCTCCACCCATCCAGCAGGTTGTCTNAATGTATTAAATGTAACAGTTATGAAAAAGGCAGTTTTGAATGAAATTGGTTTTATGTCTCTATTTCAAAATATCAGGGGATATGCTTTGGTCCCATTGAAAGAGAGGATAATGACACATAGGACAGTGAAGAAAGCTGTCCTGCCATGCATATATATTGTGTTCAGTGGAGACAGCTTATTTAACATATCTGTGTATCACATATTTGTGTACCTCCACCCATCCAGCAGGTTGTCTCACTGTGCCAAAAAGCTTCTAAGCACATTGCCTGCAAGTTGTGTTGGGCTAAAATTTCAGTACTGCAACAGAGTACGATACTGCTGGTCTCTGCTCTCAGATTTTGTATAGCGATGTTGCACAGAATGTGGTAGACCAATGTCTTTTATATGCAGAAGCATTGTTTTCTAGGTAAAGTTTTTGAGACACATGAAGCAAATACGACAGTATTTTAGAAACAGTTTAGAACATCAGACTACAAAATTATCCTTTTCTCCTTTTTTTTTTCCTCACTATTTTTACCTTTTACTGTGCAAAAACAAATGTGATAATTACACATCTAAAACATGGAAAACAGAACCTGGAGAAGATTTAAATACAAACCGTACATGTAGCTATAGTTGTTGCCTTAGAATTAAAATTAAGAGACAGTGATATAGAAAATTAAAAATTCTGGAGCAGGTAGCATAGGAACACGTCGTGTTGCATAAATATATATATATCTCATGAGACTTCAGGGTGTCTTTGTGCTTTTTGATTTAAACAAAACATAGATTTGATGCTGGCATTCACATACTGTATTTCAGAAACTGACACCACAGCTTGCTCTGCTGAGACAAAGCCTATGTAGGAATATAAGTTATGAACTCTGAAACTTCATCAAGAACAGTTTTATTTTACCTGTGGAATTTCCTCTAAGACCACAACTTGAAGCTGCCTCATAGAAATGCAGAACCCCAGAGTACCTATTTGACCTGTAGGCCTTTTTTTTCTCTCTCCGCTACTTCACTCACCACTAAAGCTGCCTGCATTCTAGGATGTTTGTGTTAACTGAGTATGAATGGTGATTTCTTTTAGGTTTTCTTGTAGCTCTGATACACATCCTGTTTAATTTTATTGCATGTAAGATGATCTATTCTATGTGTTCAGCAATTTATAATTAATAATCTGTTATTTAAACAACTGTTTAAAACTTAAAGGTATGAGAGTAGAGAGCAGAACCTGTATACTTGGCAAATGCAGAGTTAAACTAGACTACTACTAACACTAGGCTCAGAAATGACTTCTAACCATGTTGTCACTAAGGTTTGTACCTTGGGCAACAGAACCAATAGAAACTGTGATTCATGACTGCTTAACCTATAAATATTCCTTGAAAACTTGTCTATTACCTACCCTCTTAATAAATGTAACCAAATTCTCTTATTAGCCAAATGAATTAAAAATGTATGTACTGGTGATCTGGGGTGAGGGAGGGGTTAAAATGTGTATCCTAGTTCTTTACATAAAATATGTTGTGCTTACCTTGAGTAGTTATTTAAAAGTATTATGCTAATTGGACCTGGGCATTTAGCTATGTGCAAAAACTGGCATGCATTCATGCTCTAAAGAATATCAGGTTGTATATACACAGGGAAATAAATGAACAACATAAAATATTAGATTAAAATTAATGGAAATTGGTCATAATACGAAACTTTATCTATTTGGATACTTAATACTGAAAAAAAAACCAGTCTTCAATGAAAACTGATTCTGGTTTTGATAACAGATTAATTCACAGAATCACCAGGTTAAAAAAAAACAACACAAACTTATATTTGAAAAAACCATGATCACTCTGCTATTAAGATAGCCTACAAAAATTAAACAGAAAAAAAAAACCCTCACATCTTTTAAAGACCATCCCTGACATTTATTTAGTTGCCAGCAAGTACTCTAGCCAGTAGCAGCCACCTCCTAACTTAGTTTGCTCAGGGTGCCTTCACGTCTTCTAGGTTGCAGCTGCATGGCACAGGCCATGGTTATTTTAGTTTCTTACACAGAGTATCAGTCCTTCACCCCACTACTTGTGCTTCATAAATTTTAGATACATAAGCCAGAATAATTTTTCCCTATTTTAAAACAGATATTGAAAAACACAATTGACTCCACTAAGTTCAGAAATGCCTATTTACAATCTTTATTCCCCTAATCCTATGTTATCTGACTCTTTGATTTCACTAGTTCCTCCAGAAAAAGAATCAGATGATAAGATGTCACAGTTATTTCAGACAAAATTTACCAGAGAATGTGTTTGCAACATCAGACCTAGATTAGGAGAAATAGAAAATTCTTCAGCATTAGTTGAGTAATAGAAAAGCCTCTTCCAGCAGAGAAATTAACAGTTAGAGATACACTATAAAATGGGTAGTTAAAGCAACATACTTATTCATGTTAATGTCATTTCTTCATTATAGATACATTATGAAAGAATTTCTTAACATATGTAGATATTTATACCAAACGGGTATATAGATGCTCAATGCTACTCTGAAAGGTGAACTCTCCCTGTAAATTAATTCATTTAAAAGTTTCCTCTGCTTTCAGCTTATTACATTATTTTGATTCTTCTTTTCACTCTACTAACACAGGCATGTAAAACAACATATGCTAGTTCATAATTTCATTTTTTTAACACAAGGAAGTTGTACTGTAAAAGACTGATAAGTGGAATGTATTGTTTCAGTAAAAGATGTAGTGAGAGGCATTCTAGAAATTTCAAAGTATTAGATCAACCTGATTGAGAACATTGTGCTTTAGAAGAGCAGTTTTCAATCAGAACATCAATTTGAGTTGTAGATATTTCAGCACACATTATTTGACACTTTTTCAGGCAATATATATTTTAGATGGTGAGACAAGGATGGGATTTGCATTAAGACACTCAACTGAGGTGTGCAACTGTCTGCCAACTGATGATTGACTTCTCTAGATCTCAGACTCTCTGGTTTCCTCACATATATTTCTAGAAAGATCCTGCTTTCCTTTTGCTTTGAATTCCTGTTTTTCTGTTCAGATGTGGTTCCATTTGCTTGAGGGTTGCTAGTGTTTCAGTTTAAGGGCTTTTGGTCATTTGCCACAAGGCCTAAAAGGGAAATCATAGAATTATAAAATCATAGAATAGTTAGGGTTGGAAATAGCCTTAAGATCATCTAGTTCCAAACCCCCTGCCATAAGCAGGAACACCTCACACTAAACCATGTCACCCAAGGCTTCGTCCAACCTGGCCTTGAACATTGCCAGGGATGAAGCACTCACAACTTCCTTGGGCAACCCATTCCAGTGCCTCACCACCCTCACAGCAAAGAATTTCTTCCTTATATCCAATCTAAACTTCCCCTGTTTAAGTTATCCCTTGTCCTGTCACTACACTCCCTAATGAAGAGCCCTCCCCACCATCCCTATAGGCCCCCTTCAGATACTGAAAGGCTGCTATGAGGTCTCCATGCACCCTTCTCTTCTCCAGGCTAAACATTCCCAACTTTCTCAGCCTGTCTTCATACGGGTGGTGCTCCAGTCCCCTGATCATCCTCATGGCCCTCCTCTGGACTTGTTCCAACAGCTCCATGTCCTTTTTATGTTGAGGACACTAGAACTGCACACAATACTCCAAGTGAGGTCTCACAAGAGCAGAGGGGCAGGATCACCTCCTTCGACCTGCTGGTCACTCTCCCTTTGATGCAGCCCAGGATACCGTTGGTTGTCTGGGCTTCAAGCACACACTGATAGCAGCTCATGTTCATTTTCTCATCGATCACCACCCCCAGGTCCTCTGCAGGGCTGCTCTTAATCTCTTCACTGCCCAACCTGTAGCTGTGCCTGGGATTGATCCGACCCAGGTGTAGGACCTTGCACTTGGCATGGTTAAACTTCATGAGGTTGGCATCAGCCCACCTCACAAGCATGTCAAGGTCCCTCTGGATGGCATTCCTTCCCTCCAGCGTATCCACCGCTTGGTGTCATTGGTAAAGTTGCTGAGGGCGCACTCAATCCCACTGTCCATGTCAGCGACAACAATGTTGAACAAGACAGGTCCCAACACTGATCCCTGAGGGACACCACTCATCACTGGCCTCCAGCTGGACACTGAGCCATTGACCACAACTGTCTGCGTGTGGCCATGCAGCCAGTTCTTTATCCACTGAGTGGTTCATCTATCAAATTTATGCCTCTGCAATTTAGAGACAAGGATGTCGTGTGGGAAGATAAGTCAGGAAAGAAAGTATTTAAAGCAGTTTAACAAAGAAGCAAACAACATTTTTTTGTAACTGTTAGCTATTCAAGCTACCTGAATCATGTAATAGACTGTACTTCTATTTGATCCCATATTATTATCAATATTACTGTAACTGATGTTTTATTTTCCTCTCTCCACAGCCATGTGCAAGTGAAACTGGATCATATCAACATGAAATTTCTGGACTATTAGGAAAGCATAGGCGTTATTGAAAGTGGTTGCCTACTACTTATGGATTTCTCTCCCGTTGCCCTTTTGAAAGCTTGATATTGGGCCTGTACATTAATGATAATTAACCTGTTCAACTCAGGGTATTTTTGAGTTTGTGAATTCCACAGATGCAAGAAATAGCAGCTATGTCTGTGATGCTATTGGAGGAGACTGTGATTACATTTCTATAAGTTAAATTCTATACAGAATGCCAGTTTTTCAAGAATTGATTAGTTTCTGGGTTTTGTAGCAGGTTTGTGGATCATTTCTGATTGTTTTTCTTTCCTGAAAGTGGTACTTCTGAGAACATGATTAACATTTTCTGCATTTAGATATTGTTTAATAGGAACAAAAAATATAAAATTAATTCATGTAAATATGTAGTATAATGCCAGAACTCCATTAATGAGTGCTGGGGAGCTGTGTCTCCTCTCCTTTACTCGGTAGTATATGAATATTTAATGGAACAACTTGTTTTGCCAGATGTGGAAACAAATTTTTTATAATATATTTATAATATAATAATGTTCATTGCACAGTAGCTAATGAAGTAAGCTACATATTTTTCACTTGTACATATATATATATATATATATATATATAAAAAAGAAGCTCATTTAACAGTCAGGCTTTTCCCTTTAAAAATTCCCCAGATAACCCAATTGTAGGTTGAATAGTTGAAATACTTCTCAAAATATCCTTTAGGAGAACATTAATAATGAATTTGAGTTCTGCCATGAACATGCCTATAGGAGATTTGGATAGCATCCTTTACTTTGTTGTTCCAATTTCAGGTAATGGTACATCAGTCTGGTTTAATGACAATTTGCAAATTCTTTAGAAAATTTAGAAAATGGTGTCCATGAATTAAACTATTATATTATCACTTCAACTGTTTTAGCTGCTTTTGACCTTTCCACAGGTACCCTCTGGACTTGAAACTTCTTTCTGTACATAGCTTTAAGGTGATTACCATCCCCTGTTGACAGCAAGCTGTCCTCATTTTAGACAGATGTTTACATGTGCCTAACGAGAAGATACTATATATTTCCTTGGTATATATACACATATCTTACTGCCACTCTTTCTGCTTAAATCTAGTATTGTATGAGCTATTTAAGTGGATGTGGTTTTAATAATTATATATTGTTATTTAAAATAAATTTTCTACAAAGAAGGATACGTTTGTCGCCTGTGTGTCTTTCACCTTCAGGAACAGAAACAAAGAAATATGCCATTCTGTAAGGAAGAGCTAGATTTTTGAGCATTTTGTGCTTCATCTTGAAATCCAATTTGATTTTTTTCCCAATGTATTCAGAGGAATTTAGGTATTCAATACTCTTCACAGTTGTGTGTCCTTTTGACTGAGGATACTCGGTTTGGTAGAACGAGCTTGCTTTACAGGGAAGATGAAAGGATAAGCTATGTTTACATGTGTATAAAAGCAGTTACTCTGACTTTATATGGACTACAAAATAGGTGATTGTTTCACAAAAATGTTTTTGAGCTGCTCATTAGACCTAAAGCTCTAGAAGGACTTTAGTACCTAACCCCCAAATTTATATCTTCCCAAGTGTGCAAAAAGTTCTCAGATACTTGTTTCAGTGCTGTGAAGTACAACAGAAGTCTCTTTGTATAGGTGTAAGTTCTCCCATTTGTATCTATATCTGCCTTCTAAGTCAGAGGCATCTTCTATCCATTTGCATTAAAAATAAGATACTTTTGTCAAATATATACTTTCATAGCAGCATTTTTTCCTCTGAATATTATCTCATTTGTACTAAAGTATTACATGCAATTATATTTATTGTCACTCTCATTATTTAGTCAGTTTGTTTACCACTAAAATTGATGTAATAAACAGTGTGACACCAGAGCTTTACAAATTACTTTACACAGTCAGCTACAGTTTTCATGGAGAACTCTACAAGAATTACAGCAATCTAGTGATGGGTCTCCAAGTGAACAACAAACTGTTAATGTTATTTTTCAAATGAGCAACAACTTTAGTAGGCTAAAAAATGAGAACATTGAATCACAGGCAATGAGATAGGGTGTCTTAAAAATTTTTATTCTTAGCATAATAAGACCTGCTGATTGATTTTTTACACTCTATGCAGACATGTTACAACAATTATATTTTGTTCAGAACTGACTTTCTTGGCTCCAATAATATTCCAATATTCCAATATTACCTCTCCACTGACACACTGAACTTTGCAAACATCCAAACCTAGTCAGAAAACTGTCTTTTACAGCTATTTTTCCCTATGCTATGTTAGGCATAGTAGCAGTGAATATAGGTTTACTGTTAAGATCTTCATGATCCTGTTTCCACAGCTGACAGGTCAGGCCTTATCAGCAGCTGGTAAGAGATCAGCTTAATAATGTTCTCAGCTTTCTTGGAAAAAGTGTATTAGATAAAAAGCTTATTGGATGCATGTTTCTAGCATCTTCAGTGGCTCAGTTTAACAGTTTATTTTCATGCTAAGCACAGTTGGACTAAAAATAAGTGTTAATAAATAAATCAGTAATTCAAATGAAACAAATCAAGTTTTATATGTAAGAGAAAACAACAGTTTCACAAGTAGATACAATGTATGTGCTGATATTACTATTACTACCTGAAAGATTGGAAAGACAAATGGAAGTAGACTCCTTTGAAGTTTGGCTTGCTTACAGGTTTTACATATCTTTTTCTCTTTTTTTACATTCTGATCATGAATGCATGTTTTGTGTCCCTGCTCCTTCACACATATGAGTTGTTGCTAATCTTTCATTACTCCAGGCACTTTATCAAAGCAGCCAGAGCTGTACAGAGAAATCTGATTTCCATTTGTCTAACAGCAGCCTCCACTGTAACACTGCACAATAGGGTCCACCATAACTAAGTCTGCTGAGGAGCAGTGCTTGCTAATGTGTTTCTCCACTATATTGCTGGGACTGATTAGTTACTAGAGAAGCTATGAAATAATTTGTTTTTATTTTAGCACATCATGTCTTCCTGCATTGTTATTCCTATACTGTCTTTGAGGTAAAGTCCAGCCTAGTAAAAAAGAGTTTATGAGTTTATGAAAATTACAAGGAATAGTTATAGCTTAGTCTTTGTCATTCATTGCCTGTGATGCCTCAGAAAATAAAGCCTAGGGTTAATAAAGTACAGAGGGTTTTTTAAGTATGCTTTTAAACACAGGAATAACTCTATTGGCTTCAGGAAGAGTATCTAAGAGCTCATATACATTAAGATTTTAATTTTGATTAAGAGTGCACCTTTAAAAGTATTTTTTTTTTAGTCCTTATATACTTTTGTGTACATTTTTAAGCAGACTTGACTGCATGAACTAGATACCTTTCATGTGAAATGGAAACAGAAGAGACTTTAAGGGTACTTTTAATATAAAATCCATAGCCCTTCTACTGAAGTGCTTCAGAAAATATTGGGGTTTTTTATTTCATTTTTCATTAGTATGGACCTAATTTCCCTTTCTCTCCCAAGCTGATGTTCATGATATGTTTTTTTTATTATTTGTTTTTTTTTTCAAGAATTGAATTTTTATGAGATGATCCATGACATGAACTTTGAAGAAACACAGTAGAATATTAGTCTGATGAGAAAAGAGTGAAAGGAACCTGCCACAAACCAAAACAAAAAATTAAGCTTTAGTTAAGTTATATGATTCCTTTTCTACTGAAATTCATACAAGTAGTAATTCAGAATAAATAATAGCTTTGTGTCACTCTCTTTCTTTCCATCAACAAAATTGTACCATTTTAGCTGTCCGTATAGAATTAGTACTTCTATAGGTATGTCCAGAACAGAGAGGATAAAAAAAAAAAAATTATATAGTTTTAAACATTATGTGTCCAAAGCAGGCATTTATCCTATTTCAGTGATTTTTTTAAAAAAATATTTTTTTATTTGTATGAAACCAAAAAAATATGATGAGGTACTCTTCACAAAGAATAATCTGACAAAATGCAGTAAAAAAAATTGTCCCTCCTTTATCTTTTTCAATCGCAATTTTTTTTCTTAACTTTATAATTGAAATCAGTTAAGTGCAGATTGATAATACAAGCAAATTTGGAAGAAGTAGCTGGCTCCTTCAAAATGGAGAAGAATATGATTTCAGTGCATGCATATAACAAGAGAACTAAACAATGAGTTAGATAATCTAGTTATTATAGAAATGAAACAAGAAACTCTCTGGGAAAGGGAATCATTTTAAAATACATTTATTGCTTTCCAGTGGCCCTTCGGGCATGCACGAGAAGAAGTTTTCTCAGTTTCTTTTCAATTGCTGGACCCTATCTTGAATGTTTTGTGTAACTCTTATGATGCAATACATATGAAAAGAACTTAACCTTTTTCTACTGATATCCTTCTTTAGGCTGAACTGTCCCTCCTCCACCCCCTCCTCACAGGGGCAATTCTCTAGCCCTGACCACCTCTATGACCTTCTGCAGAGCTCACTCTGTTTTTCTGAAGTCTTGCCCGCATTGGTGGGATCAAATATGGTCTAAAGAGTGCAGAGTGAAGGGGGATAATTCCATCCTGTTAGCTATCTTTGTTGTAAAGCCATGACAGTGGCTCCACACAGCTCCAGGGAATCCTGGCTGTGAGTACAGATCAGGTGTCTTCTCACAGGCTAAAATAAGAAAACATCTCTGTGTCAAAGTCTTCAGTGTTTTCCTTACAGATGAGGCTACTAAACTGGCAGTTAGTGACCTCACACTTTAGAAATTTGCTGTGGGTCATCTGTGGGTGAAGAACACCAGCATTTGATTCTTGACATTTGGACAGTTAGGCGATTGCGACAGTGCAAGACCAGATCTTCTATTATACATGTACTGATCTTTTGCAGTTGTCAGCAATGTTTCTGTTATGGAATAAAAACACTTGTTGGCTGGTTTTAAAACTAGGTATATGGAAGCTAAAAAAACATTGCCAAATGCCAGTGAAAAATGTAGTGCCTTAACTACTACTTGGCAGCACATATCAGAACTTTTGTTGTATCCTGTCATATATGAAGGACTTACTTATCTATGAGACTGTCATGGGAAGCCTGAGTGTCTTATTCGTCCAGCTTAGCACAGTCTGGTTCAAATACAAGCTGCCTGGGAATAAAATATATTTTTACATAAAGACTCCTGGCTTCCTAGGGATCTCTAGTTCAGACATTTTATATTCTCTATAAAGCAGGTACTATTAGCAGTGAACTAATTAGGCACCCCATTTTACTAAAATCTGCTCTGTAATATATGTGCCATCTGCTCATTTTAGTACAACAAAACCCAGTAACTTAGCCTACAATATTGCCACCAATTATTTCAGTTAGTTCATGGTTGTCTTTTCTTTTTGCAGTAGTGCATCAAAATAAAAGGACATAGTTAATTTTATTTAAAGAAGAAGTTGCAATGGTGGTGTCATATGAAAAGCCCTCCTTCCATGAATTACCTTCCCATAAATCCCTTGAGCCACAATAATCTATATTCTCTAAACCAGTTAGAAGTATGCCTTAATGACTGCTTCTTGGTGCCTCATTTTTTGGGATAGTGATCACATAGTATGAGGAGAACAAGTTACATGTATACTGTACCAATTACCGGTCCAGCCAAGAAATCAGATGCAGAACGACATAGAAAACACCTATGCAAATAAATAAATAAAAAATAAATTAAAATAAATAAATAAATAAATAAGTATAGAGAGGTATCTACTAAAATAGCAATTTCATGCCACTATCTGTCATGAGACCTTTATAAGTGCGTACAGTCAAACAGGTTTTATAACCCTTCAAGCTACCCAAAACCTACCTTCTTTTTCTCTTCCTGCATGTTTCTATTCCAGGGTCATTCGGAATTTTAGCAATTTGAAATGTTTTTCTTACAGTTATCCAATTTATTTGTAGTTGAGGTAGTACATCCCTTTAGTCCTTTTAATAAGTTTGCAAGTTTGTTTACACAGTTCTCTCACCTTCCTTGTGTTTATCTCTTTGCATTTATTAAAATTAATCAGTAAATTTGCCATAGCTATCCAGTGGTTTTCTCTGGTAAACCATAGTCATCTAGATAGTACAGAATATCTGTTGTTGTATGTAGTCACAACTTATAGAACAGGATCCTTCTTTTCTTTACCATCCTGATGTGAGTCACCTGAACTTATTATGCTTTGAATTATTTCTTTATTAAATAAAATATCCAGAAGTAAAATGAAGGCAAATAAAGCTTCAAAGTGATATATTCTGATTTATATTTAATAGTGAAATGACAGGTTACTGGGAAGTGACATTAAAGAAGAAAAAAAGAGTTTATTTGTCTAAGAGGTTGATTTGGTACTCAGTTTGCATTATTTTCAACATGAAGTACAACACTAAAATAAATAGTTTCAGCTGTTTCAAAAGTGTAATGCAGAGAGATTTCAGTTAACTGAACTCTTCCAATAGTAGTTAGCTTTTGTTGTTGCTGGTTCTGGTTTTTTTTTTAGTTTGGTTGGTTGTGGTTTTTTTACTGCAGGATGCCTGACATTTAATTTATTTGATAGCCTCTGGGAATGTCTCCTTAGATTTAGATTAAATCTCAGGATGACAGTTTTATTACTCTTTCCAAAAATATGGTCATGTATTCTTTCACTACTCTCAAACATCTCTGCCTTTACAGAAAAGCTGCATGCATGGAATAACATTTCCATGACTTGATTTTCATTGCAGCACTTAGAGAACTGGCATTTTGTTCTTGAATTTCAGCTTTATGCAGCAGCATGTGATTTAGCAGAGAAACAATGCTGCTTCTGTGATTTAGTGTGTTCTAACTCTAGTCATTGCAATTATTAAAGCCAAGCAAATCATTTATTCAATTACTTCATTAATCTTTCAGTTTATAGAATATTTCTGAAGAAACAGAGTCTCAAATTTTATAAAATATTCAGATCTGTTTCAGGAGCCTCTTATAAAATATATTATAATGCAGTTTTAATTAATATTTAAAATGATACCTTCATTGTTTGTCAGAATAGATCAGACATACTGGATAAGATTTTTCTCTTTATTTTGCACACTACAGGTATTCCTGCTGGAATAAAATTTAACTAGCGCTAATCTTCACAGATAATCAACTTAAAAGTTTTTCTTGTGGTGTATATTTTGGTCCACAAAACTTGTATTAATTCAAACAGCAAAGTGACAAAATTACAGTTATTGTACCCTTGTCTTATGCCAGTCTGGCACTGAGGGATGTCAGTGGCAACTACGCCTTTCAGTGATTTAGAAAGACTTTAAGGCAGACTGTTAAAAACATAAGTGGATGTGGCTGAAAGTGTGTTGCTTTTTGGCTTTTGGTTTCGGTTGTTTTGTTGGCCTTAGGTTCATTGCTAATGTTCTTTTCATTGGCTTGGATTATCTGAGGTGGGGAATACACCATGTACACAGAGTGTCACTGGTGACATCTTTATCTAGTTGAAGGTGTCCCTGATCATTGCAGGATGGGTGGAGTAGGTGATCTTTAAAGGCCCTTCCTACCCAAGCCATTTTACAATTTTATGATCTTTCCCTCATGCTTATACATGAACTTCAAGCTGATCCACTCTAAGACCCTCAAGGTAGTTTTTCCTGTTGTTCCTGAGGCTTGCTTACCTAGATTCAGTGTGGTTCTATGTCTGTATCATCTTTGATTTGCAACTGACTGATGGCTGAATAGTTAAAAATGTGGTTGTTCAGTATTCATTTTTACCTATTCAGAAAATCTTGGTTAAGTAGTGCCAAAATTCTGAGTACTTTTATCAAACTTTTTTTTTTTTTCTTTGAATCAAAATAAATTACCTTAATTCTGTCTTGACTTTATGTAGCAATTTGATGAATATTGTCATTTATGTTCACAGAGCTGATCCTCATTTTTATAAGCTGATCCAAATTATGACTGTCCAGTACTTTTTCCTTTGCTACCTATTAAATTAATATTCCAATTGAACAAATGTTTTTTCTTTTTGCTGAAACACTTTTACCTTAAAACACAGATGTGTACATGCATGTGCATTCACATGCATGAACATGTGTGTACACACATCATCATCATCCTCATCATCATCATCATCATGATGGCTTGACTTCGCGAACAAAGGTTTGGGAAGGGCTTTACCCACACTTACTACAAGCACGCTGGTGACTAAAAAGGCCAATGTGGAATAGGCAAATCTGGTTGCAAAAAGCACAGCAAAAGGTCTCCTTGGGTGGTATAGGTGGGGTGCAATTCTTTCTACATTGTCATTTCTCCTCAAGACTAGTTCTACATCCGTTCTCAAAGGAGATAATGGCATCATGTATGGTGTTTCTCCAAGTCTCCTGATTGGAGGTCAAGGTGGACCATTGATTGTAGTCAATATAGCCAAGGCTGAGGTATTGTTTCAGGGAGTCCTTATATCTCTTCTTTGGGACACTTCCTTGTGACAACTGGTGGCGAGTTCACCATAAAACACAATCTTAAGAAGGCAGTGATCCTCCATCCAGGAGACGTGCCCTGCCCAGAACAGTTGCAATTTCAGCAATAAGGCCACAATACTGGTGACCCCTGCCTGTTCAAGGACAGCAACATTTGACGCATAATCAGTCCAATAAATGGACTGACTGTTTTCAGTCCAACAGTCCATAGTGCATATACAAACACACATACAAATGTAGTGGAAATATTTTGGCCTTAAACTTGCCTGTTTAAAATATTTAAATCTTTATTTATTCAAGAGAAATAAATTGATCAAGCATCCCTTGCCTCTTCATTCATAGGTAAGTCACATAGTATTCTTTTGGATTGCATCTCTTCCATGGGAATGATCTTGGGTAACATCTCCCTTCAGAAGCTTCCACTACAGTACTAATAATATGCTGTCGTGGTTTAAACCCAACCAACCACGCAGCTCGTTCACCCACTCAACCCCCCTTCTTGCCCTCCCCTGCTTCCTGAGAGATGGGGGGAGAATCAAATAATGCAACTTCCACAGGTTGAGATAAGAACTGTTTAGTAACTAAGGTATAACACAAATCACTACTGCTACCACCAATANACTTTGGTAACATGCTGTCGTGGTTTAAACCCAACCAACCACGCAGCTCGTTCACCCACTCAACCCCCCTTCTTGCCCTCCCCTGCTTCCTGAGAGATGGGGGGAGAATCAAATAATGCAACTTCCACAGGTTGAGATAAGAACTGTTTAGTAACTAAGGTATAACACAAATCACTACTGCTACCACCAATAATAACAATGATAAAGGAAAAGAATACAGCATCCCATCAAACACAACAGACAACCCACGACACCCCACCAACCGAGTGCTGACCGACCACCTCTTCCAACCACCCCGAGAGAACTAGCCCTTCCGGATCCTCCCCAGTTACATCCTGGGCATGACGTGCTATGGTATGGAATACCTCTTTGGTCAGTTTGGTCCTGTCAGTACAGTCCTGTCCCTCCTTCCTCC
>NDXB01012150.1:8286-22376 GCA_002631895.1 Agapornis roseicollis
TTTTTTTTTTTTTTTTTTTTTTTTAGTTATGAGATATGAACAGAAGCTAAAAATTTGGGATCTACCAGGTACCCATTTTAGAGAATGAAGGGCTTCTCACACTTCTACTTTCGTCTTTCCATAAAAATATCAACTTACCTCTATCGCGTTACTTGAATTATCACTAAAAATCTGGAAAAAAAAACCAAACCACAAACCCAACTCAAAGCCCTATAGGTTGATATTATTTGCCATATTTGTTCTGGTCTTCCCATTTTGTAGGCTACTGCATGCATAATTCTTTTAGAATCTGTAAGGTGTTCCAGGACAGCTGTGATAGAGGTAGTCACAAGCCTACACAGATGCATTTTAAACACTGTGACCATAAGCACATGGCTTCTTTATCTCTTATTTGCTATGTCTGAATATGAAAACCATCCAAAACAACTTTCAGTAAACCCATATTTCATTCTGAAAAGTCTACAGTCATTTTATCAGCATAGAATTGTACAAAGACCTTTATGAAAGCACTCCAGAACTCATGATAACCAGAGATAACAAATAACTCAAACCCATATTTAAGAATAGAGAGCTAAGGGAAACGTGCAGTTGAATAAAAACAGAAATACGTATCTGTTCACATCCACACTTTTTTGGTAAAAAAAAGGAGTTTCTGCTTCTTGTGGGAAGAACTTTTAAAATTTTCTCACCTCCAAAGCTATTCATTTGCTGACTCTGGGAGACAGCCAATCACACTGGCACTACAGCAGCAAGGCTGATGCCCAAATTTCTACTTGCTGCCTGTGATTATCTGAACCACCAGATAGTCTTACAGGAAATCCCATTCAAGACAGACACCATGAACAAAATGCCTTTTGAGAAAGATAGTGAGAACACATTAAAAAGCTTTAAAATGTGCAACCTGCAACATGATCCATGTATTTTTATATTGATATTCCAGGCTTGGAGGGCACCCCCAGACCCCACTGTCCTATTTTGACTCCCTAGGGTTCCCCCATCCTACCCAGGGGCCAGAGCCCTGTATCAGCCCCTAAGCCATCAACTCCTGCCCCAGCAACACCTCAGCAGAGCTGGTCTTCAGCATCTCACAGTCCTGCCCTGCCCTCCCATGATTCCTACCAAGCCAAGCCCACCCAGAAGCCCATGTCCCACCCCGACCTCGGTCTGTTGACATCGCCATGGAAGTGCCTGTTGTCCAGGGCTGGGTCTGTTTGCTCACTGCCCTGCTGCTAGTTGGGGGTGGTGTTGGAAAGAACCCTGCCTTGCTGCCCTCCTTGGGAGCCATTGGTACTACGGATATCATGACATGGTGTCCAGAGCAACTGTGACTCTTTATACATAAATGGGCAGTTCACTGGGACCAGGATATTATGTGTTCCTTTTTGAGTAAGGAAATAAACTAGAGATTTCTCTGCAATGGCCAAGAGTTATAAAGGTGATCAGTGAAGAGCCCTG
The DNA here is from genome assembly GCA_002631895.1 of Agapornis roseicollis. Classification (NCBI taxonomy): domain Eukaryota; kingdom Metazoa; phylum Chordata; class Aves; order Psittaciformes; family Psittacidae; genus Agapornis; species Agapornis roseicollis. Next base: position 9,742 of record NDXB01012150.1, read on the forward strand.
TGCATCCTATTCCCTTCCCTCCAGACACATTACTTACACTACCAGCTTCCTCCACTTCACCTCTTCATTCTATCAGCAATGCTAAATCCAATTTTACATCTTGCAGTAACAAAACTGGAATGCATGCTAAGTTGAAAGGAAAACAATGCATTTACTAAAAACTCATTGCTGTGGGTAGGATAAATTCATCCCATGACACGGCAATCCTCATAAAACTTGGCAAAGCACAAAATAAATAAATGGGTAAAAAAGAGCCAAATACTGCATTCAAGAGGAAATATTAAAATATTAATACACGATATTCAACACAAACCACTTGTACACAGAAAGACTTGTGAAAGAAGTGGGAAAGAGCGTGTCTCCTGCCAGTGCACTTTAAAAAATGAGGCTGTGAGTGATTTCAAAGGGAAATGTCTCGCTGAGGGAGTGTCTCTCCTCCTGCACATGATCTGAACATCCCACAAAGATCTGCTAATAGCTTTTAGAATCAGGGAATCAAAATGTGTCACTGCATAGACAAAAACGAGAAGGGTTTCAAACCAACACTTCTTGATTGCTGAAGCCTCAAACAGGACAACCTAAACAACTGACATGAAGCACATATCTAGTCACAAATGTTCAAAACTTCCACTTTCAGTAGCTGGATTTTTTAAAGTAGAGTTCTTGGATGGCAGTAGGTACTCCTAGGGCTTTGTTTCTACTTAGGATACTTAGAGCAAAACTGATACTTAATGTGCCAGTTACTTTGCCCTTCATGCAAATCTCATGAAGTTCAACAAGCCAAGTATATTGGTGAATTGAGAGCAGCACTGAGGAGAAGGACTTGGGGGTGGGTGTTGGTCGATGAGCAGCACAATGTGATGAGGCAGTGAGTGTGTGCTTGCAGCCCAGAAAGAGCAAGCAGTGATAGGACAAAGGGTGAGAATTCTGAACTGAAAGAGGGTAGATTTAGATCAAATATTAGGAAGAAGTTCTTCCTAATAAGGGTAGGGAGGCACTGGAACATGTTGCCTAGATAAGCTGTGGCTGTCTCATCCCTAGCAGTGCTCAAGGCCAAGCTGGATGGGGCTTTGAGCAACGTGGTCTAGTGGAAGGTGTCCCTGACCATGGCAGCGGCTTGGAACTGGATGAACTTTAAGATTGCTTCCAACTCAAACCATTCTATGATTCAATGGTTGTATGAGGCATGTATAGTTATATGTTGTATGATGTATGTATAGTTAAAATACTTGCCTTAAGGCTATTGTAGGTTGTTTTGGACATCAACACATATGTGCAATTCAAGATACTTGCCTTGTGTTCACTTCCGGTAACCAAATGTAAAAAGGGCTGCTTGTGTTTTGCAACATTCCTCCTAATGTGGTAGCAACTGGAAGGACAAAAGGCAAGTATTTTTATTGCTTTGGAAATATGGTGAAAACTTTTGAGAAATTAAAACTCAGTCTGTACATTCCCCTTACACAAAGTGTTTTTCTCTCACTAGACAGTTACTGAGCTGTATGTAATACTTCTCCTGCAGCAAAATTACTCTTACAAATCTGTACTAGGTGAACACACTGATTTCAGAAGCACTCCTCAAAATCAAAAGTAAAGATACAGACCATATTTTTTAAGAAACAGTGTCTTTCCTGCTGTAGGTACAGCCTACAACCACTGCTCAACTACTTACCTAATTCATCTGCTATTGCTAAATAACTCAGAAGTACCAAAGTGCATTTAAGAGGTGAGAAATCATTTTGCCCACAAGGCTTTTGGGTGAACAAAATGTGGCTGAATAAAGGAGCATGAGCAAGGTATGTTATATAACATTGTTTTCAGCCAGAGATTAGCATTCTGCAGAGCACCTCAGTTATGGTAATCAGATGGTCTCCTCAAATACGAAAATATATCCTTGATCATCTACCTCTGGTCTTGCTCCAGCATGCTTTTTCATCCTGGCTGGAGAATCAGTCCTTCAGGCAACAACATAGGATGAAGGGTTTAGATTCATAAGGAGCAGGATAAACTTTCTTAAAGTCTGCACAGAAAAAATAGGACTCAAATAAAGCTACTGGAACAAATGAAAAAGGAGGTTACCAGAGAAGGGCTTTGAATGAAAGACTATGGGAAAGCCAACAGGTGCAGAAGAATATCTGCTTGGGGGATGAACTGCATGGGGGTGAAACTGAAAAAAGCTTTATATCCTTGAGAAATAAAATAAAACAGAAACTGGTAAAACTCATTTGGGACACAAATTAAGCTCATTCTGCACCCAAAAATGCCATTTAAAGATGGCATAGACAAACAATCAGAACAACTGCATACATACTACTACTGAAATGCTGGAGAGTTTTAAGTAAGATGAAGGAACTAGGATACCTAGTTTTAAGTGAGAACATTGATCTAATAGGAGCATCAGAGACTTGATGGCAGGAAAGCAGTCAATAGAAACATGTAACATAAACTACATAGGCAAGAAAAGAAAAGATGTAGTGCACGTTAAAGCAAGCTTTGCATCAGATAGTTAACTGTACTGTACTGTACATAAGTATTAGATATAAATTGTTACTGCCTGATCAGGATGACAATGGTGTCAGTGAGGTGCCAAGAGAGATTTAAGAGACAGAAAAAAACCCAAATCAGTAATCAAGAACTTTAATCACCCCCACATAGACTGGGTAAATGTCAGGTTGGGGTGTGATGCAGAGATTAAATGACACCACAAATGACTGATTCATGGAGGAGCTTTTGGTGAAAGCTAAAACAAGGCAAGACACTCTTGACTTTGTTCAGAGCAATGTGCAACTCATGGTTCGAAATGAGGTGAAAGAACAACTGCTCCATATCCCTGATGAAATTGGAAAATCACCTTTTAAAAGTGACAAAAGTCTAAAATGACACAAAGGTAGAATTTAATATTCAATTGTACAAAAATGAGGCCGCTTGCTGCCAAGTTGAAAAAGATTGTTTATGATGATCGTAATATGAACTTCTTTATATCAAAACTAACTGTTGAGTAACAAACAAAACCCCACAAAAATTTAATTAAACAATTTCATTAGAACTAAAAAGATGTGCTTCAAGCCCAAGAAGTCACACCCAAAGGAGAAAAAACAGGCTAGAAGACAACACAGAAAAGCAAGCCAAAACCACATAAGCAATAATTTGCTAAAGTCATGAACACCTATTATAAATCATTAAATGGTCTTAAAGAAAGCCTTACAGAACAAGAAAGTATTTCCTGTCATGGATTAATGACCAGGTTAAAATAATAGAAGTGAACAAAAGAACCTAGCAGTCATTTTTCACAACAGCGAGAGATCACTTGCAGACCTGAATGGTGAGATCTGTGCAGGACTCCATTCTTGTCATTATCCTTATAAATGGCAGAGACAGGGGAATGCACATTAATGTCCTTATATTTGCTACAACATTTCTCCAAGCAATAAAATGAAAGATACAAGTATGAGGACGTGCAGAAAACCAGCAGCATTCTAAATGCATGAGTGATGAAACACATAAAATTCAATGCTGATGCAAAGTAATCCATACAGGGGAAAAGCAGTCCTAACTATGTACTAAGTGGTAGGTTCTGACCTGTGACCCCTCAGGAAAAAAATGTTGTGATATTAATCAGCAGTTTTATGAAGAGATCAGTTCCATGTTCTGTAAAGTCAAAATAAACAAACAGAACATTAAGACTGTTTGGAAAATAAAAAAAAAAGGGGGGGGAAAAAAGTCACTGCACTGCATTGTTTTAGTTTACTTACGTACTGAATACTGCATTCAGTTCCGGTCCCTGTCCCCCAGTTACTGCATTACTTGATGCAGTAATTGCATCAAGGGGAATGAAAGGCATAGAACATCTCCCATATAAAGACAGGCAGAACATGCAAGGACTTTTCTGCTTACTAAAGAAGCAGCTAAGAGATACACTGTAGATAGCTGTAATAATGTTGTGAAGGAGGCCAACAGTTATTCACCGCTCCTCACTTGTAAGAAACAGAGCAGCAAAAGAAATTACCAGATGCTGAGCACAAAAGAAAAAAAAAAAGGATACTGTTCTAGGCATTTCTTACCCACTCCTTGGCAGTGAAATACTCAGAGGTCCCAGGAAGCCTCTGAGCAGTTTTATAGTTTGATGCTGGGAGAATATCAAAGAAATATCACAATTTGGTCTTACTCTACTTTAACACGCTTCTTGAGCCTTCACTGTTTCCTACAGTTGGGAACTGGATACCAAGAAAGATGGACTTCTGGTCTTAACAACATAAAGCCATTCTCATGTCCTTATGTTCTTTCGAGTAACCTATTAAGTCATTTAGGACTTTGTGGCATTATTCATGGGATAATGTGGCATATCCAGGGGATAATGTGGTTGTGTTGTGTTGCTGTCCTGTTGTGTTGTGGTCCTGTTGTGTTAATAAGCATTATTATCAGGGCTGACAACGTATTGTTACAGGAGGAAAGAAACTAGAAGTTGTCACCTGAAACACTTGCACAATTCATTTTTTATTCATCTGCATATGAAGGTAATTTTGCACATGTGATCCTTGCAAATAGCACAAATATGCCAATACAGAATATTTAACTGTCTGTCAAAGTTCAGAAATTATTACAGGGTCGCTTCTTTAATGATGTTGAGCGATAGTTGTGTTCACTTTAATTTGTCTAACATCTGCTCCTGGCAAATGTAAGCAAATGCATCTAATTACCATCTTTTGATACTTGTATATGCATAGCATGAATAAGAACATAAAAAAAATAAGGTTTTGTGAAGTAGAAGGTAAAATGCCTTTGAAATAAATGATAGGGCAATGAATCAGATAGCTAAAATATCTATTTTATAGTTGGGAAGTTAGCAAATAAACACAAGTGATACATTATTGCAAGTACAAATATTGTTTGAAGATGATAGATATATTTATTCTATGTGAAATCTAAATTAGTTTGGAGCTCAAAATCAGAACCATGCTCTTTCCAAATTATGTTGATTGATAGCAGTAATATTCTTGACCTTACTTTCCTACTGCAACACCATTCCCATTTTATTCAAGTGCTTTTATATATTGAAAGATTTTATATTTGTTCAAACCCCAGTTAAAGTAGTGCATTTACCCTTTTTAACACAGCGCAACTATTCCATGGATTTCTGGTCTATGGCAGCAGATGGCAGTTTAACTGTAAATCCCCTGCAGAATGATTCTCCAGTTACATTTATCTCCTCAAACTGGGATCTTCAATCCTATAGTCCCTCACACAGGCTCTCCTCTGCTGCTCTCTCTTATGTCTGTAGCCCTGGAATTTGGGTCAGTTATTGGCAGCACAGCTCTTGGACTTGCTGCCATGCCCAGGGACAAACTGCTGCCACACAGCTGGCTACCACCATGCAAGCCTGCAGGCGGGTAACACTGTTCGCCTGATGTGCAGGGTCTTGCTGCTGTGCAACAGAGTAGCTGCCAGCTTTATGTTCATATTTCTGACTGACCGCAGTCTGCCCTGTCCCTGGGAAGGCTGCTGCTCTGCAAGACAGCAAGCCGGAATGTCTCTGGACTCTGGGGTTATATGGCAGAAGGAGGGTGAGATGGGTTTTTAGGGTGATTTGATCAGCAAAAGCTGAACTCTGGGAACTGTTGCAAGACCAACAGAATCTCAAACAAATAAAGAAGTCACACTATTCACACCACAGTAAAGTTGGTTAGGTTATCACCTCTCATACACAGAGCGCAGATTATGCCAGTAAAGAAGGAAATGTTTGACCTTAAAATATCTATTCAAACCACAGATAAATTCTGTTAGCAGTTTAAATTTTAAGAATGCTTGTTTCACTATTAAATAATCTGATTGTATTCAAAGAATGTAGACAAAATGGCTCTGCTCATAACCAAATATAAGATTTTCTACATGGTACAAATCCGTAAGTAGTTCAAATTCTGCTAAATGAGAAAGATGTACCTAAAACTATACTGTATGCCACTGCAAATAAATGGACAAGCTAAAAATAATTATTCATTCATTTTAGTGTGCTATAGTGAATTTTGATACTATTCCTTTTTATGTAAACAGATACTTTTTCTACACAATTAATGAGTTTCTGTAATGACTATAAATTTGTGCCTTTTTCTAATTAGAATTGCAATTACCATCTACTAGTGCAAAAAGAATTACCAAATCATTACTTACATACATCAATAAAAAGCAAACTGTATCTCAAACTCAGAAATTAAACATATGTGTGATTTTTAATTCAGTATATAACCCAGTTTTACATTATCTCTTTTTCACGCTTTCCCAGGTTTATCTCACAAAGAAATCATTCCTATATGGACAGCACGTTTACATGGTTCCAAATCCAGCTGCTTGCCTTCAGATTAGAAGCTGTTGGATGTTGAACACATTAAAACATTTTACACCATACTGGAAGAAAGCTTTTAGAAATCTGGTCATAATGATGAAAATGGATGCATTTGAAGAACATGCTTCGTTGGTTATCTTTTACAACTAACTGTAACAAATGCATTTATACTAATAAAAGAAACTACTTTCTTTGAATTCAGACTCTGTTCCCCTGTGAAGCAATATATTTTATGCTTAGAAAAGGCCCTTGCAAGAATTATTGATGCATACGTTATTATTACAGTAACATGACATGGTAGAAATATTTCAGATGAATTAATAAAGTGGGTCCCTGATAAGATAATAATTAAACTCAAAGGATTTATCTTTCTTACCAGATGCACAGAATATACATGCATTATTATGTGCAGGCATGAAGTCTTTAAATCTTGGTTCCATGCTACTGTATATAAGAGAGGAATCCAGTATCCTCATGCTACACTAACTCACATTTTCAGTAACAAAGCTCCCTTACCTAGGCTTTAAAAAGCTACTAGTTTATGGATAACATTACCATTTCAAAAAAGTAATTTGCTGATCATTCAGAAGCCATATGAAGTATATGAAGAGTCACTGCTTGGAGCTATTGTTTCAAAACCTTTATCTAAGGCTATGTATTCTAAAAGGCTAATCTAATTAAAATTGATTTTTAAAATATCAGTAGACATTATTGGTTTTTTTGGAGTACAAGAATTTATTTTACATACTTCTCATTTTTTTTTCAAAATTGATTGACCTTCCTTTGCAGGAATAGTCTGCGAATGACTACAAAATGTCATGTCATTTGCGTGTTTTCCAGTAACAACAAATACAAATTATACTGAAAACTGTAAGGAATTATCCTCTGCCTTTCATAAGGCTAGAATTTCTTTGACTGTCATATGTTTGGGAAATACTCCAGTTACTCCTACTTAGTTAAGGTCTCCTTTCAGTCAAAGAGGATAAAGCAGTTTGAAACTGGAAGTCTGAAACACAGAAGTGAAAAAAAATGCATGTAAAGACTAAGAACAACAACATTAGCTGATCAGTTATTTGGTAGAAATCATAGAAGATGAAGCTGGGTATTTTGGGTAGTTGCAAGAGCACTGTGTGTTATCAATGAAATGTTTATGTGAAAGATACTATTGTAATCTCAGCATGCAGCCAGTGGCAGAAGTATCAATGCCACTGCACAAGGTTAAAATTTCAAGGTTGAAGTTAAAATTTCACCTAAAATACACTGTAAGTTCCGGACACTTTTCCTCAAAAACTTAAAATGGAAAAGATGTAGTGAAGGGCTAATGAAAATCCAAGGGAAGAGAGAACCCGTCTTCTGAATAAAACACTGGCTTATTTAGGTCAGTGAAATGAAAAATGGAGTCTATTGTTACTATCTCCCTGCACACTGATTTCCTTTAAAATGAGTAACAAGATTGAGAGAACACGTGTACCTTCAGCATAGCAAAATACAATGTCAGAATGCACTCACATTGCTTAGCTTAATCCTAGGGAAGGAAACACTCCATGTTCAGATATAATCTAAAACAGTTTACAATTAATTGCATCAAGAGCCACTCAGCCACATTTCTTCATTATTTAGCAAGAACCTTTCACAGTAACATAAAATCCAATTTGTATGAAAATATAGGTCTTTTTTTTTTCCAAAGGTGTCTGGGTGCAGTTAGATGTAAGCTCCTAAACTACTTATGATCTTAAACTCCTCAATTCAAAACTCATCAATTAAATTGTTCAAATTTCTATGGGAATTAATCAGAATAAATTAACCAGAATTTCTCTAACTTATTAGAAAAAAAAAAAAGTAAAAATTACATTTAGAAGCATCAGGTTCCTACATAATGTTGATCTGACTCACTGGTTGCTGTCATGGATTGTCATTCATGAAAGATTCAAGCTGTTTATTTTAAAGGATTTATACTGTTAAAAACAAAAATCTGAATTAAACCTGAAGTTGTGGCACTTGTTCAAGCATGCTTTAGGGCTAAAGACATAAAGCTATTTATATATCTCAATCCTATTGTCATGGTTTAGACCCAGCTGGTAACTCTTGTACCACACTGCCACTCCCTCCCTCCCTCCCTCCTTCCCTCCTTCCTCTCACCTTCCCAGGCAGGATGGGAAGAAGGATACAGAGAATACAAACCCCATGGGTTGAGATAAGAACAGTTTAATAACTAGAGTACAGTATAATGCTACTAGTACTACTAATAATGATTATAAGGGGAATATCAAGGGAAGAGAATATAAACTTAAAAGGGGAAAGGAAAAAAAAACAACAAACCAACAATAAAACAGCAGTGATGCACAATATAATTTCTCACCACCCGTTNAGAAGGATACATACAAACCCCATGGGTTGAGATAAGAACAGTTTAATAACTAGAGTACAGTATAATGCTACTAGTACTACTAATAATGATTATAAGGGGAATATCAAGGGAAGAGAATATAATATTAAAAGGGGAAAGGAAAAAAAACAACAAACCAACAATAAAACAGCAGTGATGCACAATATAATTTCTCACCACCCGTTGACCAATACCCAGCCTGACTCAAGAAGCAATTGGTCCCTTCCAGGTAACTAGCCCCAGTTTATATACTGGACAAGATGTGCTGTGGTATGGATATCCCTCTGGCTAGTTTGGGTCAGGTGTCCTGTCTCTGCTCTTTCCTAACTTCCCATGCCCCTCCTCACTGGCAGAGCATGAAGGACTGAAAAGTTCTTGATCAGGGTAAGCATTACTTAGCAACACCTGAAAACATCAGGTGTGTTATCAGCATTGTTCTCAGACTAAAGCTGAAACACGGCACTGCACCAGCTACTAGGAAGAAAATGAACTGTATCCCAGCCAAAACTATGACACCTATTCAAGTGTGTATTTCACACTGCAAACACACATCAGTGCGCATTTGGAAACCAAAACACACACCTTAAGGTGTGAAAAATCACGTGCATGGAGTCTACTGATGTTGAAGGGATGACAGTGATAAACTGCACCCCTGCAGTGTCTGGAGATGGCTGATGCCATATGCTGATGGGCTGCCTCACCAAAAAGTGATCTAAAGGCCAAGGAGTATGGGAAAGAGGGAGAAAAGTGCCCACTTTGAGGGTGGACTTTGAGTGGCATGATGGGTCTGTATATAGAAGTTGCAAACCTCTGTGCCTTTGTGATCTGGACTTCAGAGTTTCCCAGCTGATGCCCCGGAAACAGGATCTAAGCATGACTGATGCACAGTGAAGAACTTACAAGGTAGGCTAATGAAGAAAGAAGACACAAAGCAGAGTTAAAGCTCTGCTTTGGTACCCCAACACTTGACAAAACCAGGGTGTAAGTTACAGTTCAGGTATAAGAAGCTGCTGCTTTCTTACAGGCACACTGTAAATAAAAGACAGACCAGGAACATCTTAGGCCCCCTCCAGAAGCTGTCAGGTGAACTGGCTATGCAGGATTTGGAGAAGGCTGAGGTTCTCAGTGAATTCTTTGCCTCAGTCTTCAGTGGCAAAGGCTCTGACCACACCACCCAAGTCTTGGAAGACAGATGCAGGGACTGTGAGAATGAAGACCTGGGGCCCACTGTAGGAGAGGATCTGGTTCGAGACCATCTTAAGAAACTGAATGTGCACAAGTCCATGGGACCTGATGAAATCCATCTGCGTGTCCTGAAGGAGCTGGCAAGTGAAGTTGCTAAGCCACTGGCCATCATATTTGAGAGATCATGGCAATCAGGTGAAGTTCCTGACGACTGGAAAAAAAGAAATATAACCCCCATTTTCAAGAAGGGGAAAATGGATGAGCCGGGGAATCACAGACCAGTCNGTGCATCATATGAAGTGCATCATATGAAGTGCATCATATGAAGTGCATCATATGAAGTGCATCATATGAAGTGCATCATATGAAGTGCATCATATGAAGTGCATCATATGAAGTGCATCATATGAAGTGCATCATATGAAGTGCATCATATGAAGTGCATCATATGAAGTGCATCATATGAAGTGCATCATATGAAGTGCATCATATGAAGTGCATCATATGAAGTGCATCATATGAAGTGCATCATATGAAGTGCATCATATGAAGTGCATCATATGAAGTGCATCATATGAAGTGCATCATATGAAGTGCATCATATGAAGTGCATCATATGAAGTGCATCATATGAAGTGCATCATATGAAGTGCATCATATGAAGTGCATCATATGAAGTGCATCATATGAAGTGCATCATATGAAGTGCATCATATGAAGTGCATCATATGAAGTGCATCATATGAAGTGCATCATATGAAGTGCATCATATGAAGTGCATCATATGAAGTGCATCATATGAAGTGCATCATATGAAGTGCATCATATGAAGTGCATCATATGAAGTGCATCATATGAAGTGCATCATATGAAGTGCATCATATGAAGTGCATCATATGAAGTGCATCATATGAAGTGCATCATATGAAGTGCATCATATGAAGTGCATCATATGAAGTGCATCATATGAAGTGCATCATATGAAGTGCATCATATGAAGTGCATCATATGAAGTGCATCATATGAAGTGCATCATATGAAGTGCATCATATGAAGTGCATCATATGAAGTGCATCATATGAAGTGCATCATATGAAGTGCATCATATGAAGTGCATCATATGAAGTGCATCATATGAAGTGCATCATATGAAGTGCATCATATGAAGTGCATCATATGAAGTGCATCATATGAAGTGCATCATATGAAGTGCATCATATGAAGTGCATCATATGAAGTGCATCATATGAAGTGCATCATATGAAGTGCATCATATGAAGTGCATCATATGAAGTGCATCATATGAAGTGCATCATATGAAGTGCATCATATGAAGTGCATCATATGAAGTGCATCATATGAAGTGCATCATATGAAGTGCATCATATGAAGTGCATCATATGAAGTGCATCATATGAAGTGCATCATATGAAGTGCATCATATGAAGTGCATCATATGAAGTGCATCATATGAAGTGCATCATATGAAGTGCATCATATGAAGTGCATCATATGAAGTGCATCATATGAAGTGCATCATATGAAGTGCATCATATGAAGTGCATCATATGAAGTGCATCATATGAAGTGCATCATATGAAGTGCATCATATGAAGTGCATCATATGAAGTGTCTATGAGTTGTTCTGTTTCATTGCATGTATATACAGTTATTCAAAGTGGATAGTTTTAGGAAGAGTGGATAGAGATGTAGATCGGCTGTTCTCTTGATAAATAATACCAAAACCATCTTCCTTTAATATTGCTGAGGTCAGCACTGTAAGATGTGTCTGCTTAATGAATTCTACTCAAGAATTTTATGTAAATGCTGCCTATTTCCAGCATATATAGGGGAAGAGTAATATTGAGAATCAAAAAAAGAAAATGCAGCAAGTAAGCCTACCAAAGGGTTAAGAAGGAAAAGGACACACTTGGTATTGTGTGATTTAGAACAAAACCACCTGGGTTCAGTGCTTTTTGTGAACAAGGCTTAGTATCTTAGTGGTGGTATTGGTACGCTGACATAGTAATACCTGCAGCTGGCAAATCAGAGCAGATGTGTTTCTGTCCTAGGAGATACAGATTTCAGAATTATGAGGAAAATTGTTGGAAGGTAGAACAGGAGTATTGCATTAATATGTCTTTGGTTTTGCCTTTGTTAAAAAAACCAAGCTCAGGCTGTCTCTCTGTTGTTCAAATAACTCTTAATACAACTGGCCAGTTCCAGAAGGTCAGAAGAGGAAAGCATGCCTCAAAAATTATTCAGTTTCTACAAACTGTGAAAACTGGGTCTCCCTCCTTCACTCAGCAACCAAACTGATGTCTCTGCTAAAGGGAAAGCAGGGAAATGTCATCTGTTGTTTGTTTGGCAGTAAGTGCCTGGGCAGTTGTTATTCATTTACTCGGATTTACCTAGTGTATCACATGCTGGCACTCCATTGGTAGGTCTTTTGGAAAGTCAATTTTGTAACTTACTGTGAGGAAGAAAATAGGAGTGACCCACATCTACAGGAAAGAAGGTATGTTAATTCCTGTGCATGTGGAACAACATATTTGAAAGTGGAAATACAGTTGTACTAGTGCGGAAAATCACTTTTACGGCTCACTATGATCCATTCCATTTTTATTCTGACCAGAAGGCAGTTGGAGTTCTCCTGATTTTCTTTTTTTTTTTTTTTTTTTTTTTTTTTCTTTTTTTCCCCAACCATGGTGTTGAAAACTGTAGTGAGAT
>NDXB01012150.1:22447-32451 GCA_002631895.1 Agapornis roseicollis
TTTTCTTTTTTTTTTTTTTTTTTTTTTTTTTTTTTTTTTTCCCCAACCATGGTGTTGAAAACTGTAGTGAGATAAAACAATAATATGCTTCAGTCATGAAACTGGAGTGCCAGGCACATCAAAAGAGTACAAAATGCTGACAGTCTGAAAACTGGGGTGAAGAATGCTGAGTGAAGATAAAGGCACAGGAAGGCATGAGCATTTTCTGTTTTCAGGCAAGCGGGTAGAAGCAGAGGCTCAATATCTCACAGGAAGTACTGAGTACCTCACCTGGAGCATTGTGTGCAGTTCTGGTGTCCTCAACATAAAAAGGACATGGAGCTGTTGGAACAAGTCCAGAGGAGGCCATGAAGATGATGGGGGGACTGGAGCATCTCCCATACAAAGACAGGCTGGGAAAGTTGGGGCTGTTCAGCCTGGTGAAGAGAAGGCTGCGTGAAGACCTCATAGCAGCCTCCCAGTATCTGAAGGGGGTCTATAAGGGTACTGGGGAGGGACTCTTCTTTAGGGACTGTAGTGACAGGACAAGGGGTAACGGGCTCAAACTTAAATGGGGGAGGTTTAGACTGGATCTAAGGAAGAAATTCTTTCCTGTTAGGGTGGTGAGATTCTGGAATGGGTTGGCCAGGGAGGTTGTGAGTGCTCCATCCCTGGCAGTGTTTAAGGCCAGGTTGGACGAAGCCTTGCATGGCATGGTTTAGTGTGAGGTGTCCCTGCTTATGGCAGAGAGGTTAGAACTAGATGATTTAAGGTCCTTTCCAACCTGAACTGTTCTATAATTCCATGAACTGATGTGGAGGATGCTAGTGTGAGATGGCTTGATGAGCAGCATGTAGAGCAAAACGTGGTTTAGGATGCGACAGTCCAAGACCTCTTTCTCTGTGTATGGTTAAGAAGCCCAGTTCATTATGGGGAGCAAAAGGAAATCAACAGATCCAGCAGATTTCAGATAGTATCCATGGGTTGGTTATATACCACTTTCAGCTCTGTGTCAGCAGTTACAATGAGTAGCAAGCTGAGTCACTGCAGATAATTATCAGGGGTATTACAGACCCAAGGACAGATCAACTGCTGCAGCAGGTGTTATAATGAAAATTTGAAGAATGATAGAAAGCCATTACAAAGTCTACAAGCTGAAATGCTGTAGGGTACCAAAGTAAGCATGCCATTTCATTAGGTAAAGAAATGAGATAAGGTTTCCACCATTTTGAAAGACAATGAACTGTAACTGGACCCCATAATTAACTGGAAATCATGCACAACAAATACCAGTTCTATCAATGAGGCCACATATCTCTAAACAGAGTGTTTGGAGCTTTACTGAAGTCAGTCGTGTTCCATGAAGTTCTAACAGCGTATTGAGAATTTCAAGAGAAGGATCTGAAGTAGTTAGTAGCTGATGTCATTCTGGAGATAGAAATTTCTTTTCCAGGGTCTGGCTACTCATGTTTTCCCTGAAGGACAGTATTCTTTGTTCTATTGAGTTCTAGGAGTTTTAAGGATTCTAATGAGCAATGCTTAACACTGTGAAGGAGACATGGTGTCTGTGGTGTTCTCACCTCCTCACAGCATTTACAGTGAGAATGAGGAATGATTCAAATAGTCACAGCTCAGATACCATTGCAACCAAATTTTGTTGTGAGCTACTGGAACTGTTAGGAGAGGTGATCCTTAGTTCTCCAATTATGTGCTGTTTCATTTTTTCCAGAGGTGAAAATGAAAACAAACAGAAGCAGTACAAGGATATATACAACTAGCACTACAGAGCATACATTGTCACACTGAACACTAGCCAAACCTACTTGGGATAACAGGTTCAGTTTCAGAAATGGACTTCTGTCTAAAGTGAGATGCTTATGGTACTGAAAAATACTGTATGAAAAGGCAATGTTAAAAAGCATTGGACAAAGCATGTGTTGGTTGGAGTTTAGTCCATTTGTTGTATCCCTCTTATGCTGTGATAAAATGAATCCTGAAATACTTTCTGTAATGACTCATCTGATATTAAGATGTCTGTTCATAAACAATGCTGTTCATCTTGTGTATGTGCATGTGTAAGAGATGTAGGTGGAAGCTGAAGTTTTAGTTGTGATGACTCAGCCTTTATTCACTGTTTCTCTTATTTCTGACTTATGAAGAAATTCTTTTCTTCCCTGTACGCTTATGTGAACTTCTATGGTTCAGTGAGGAACACAGTGTATTTGTTTCCTGGAACAAGCATGAGATTTTTGTCTTGGATACTTGGCTGCTAAAAATTCAGCCTCCTATCACAGGCAAGACTCTTTTAGGATGTTTTTTTGTCCCTCATTTCTTCACTCACTTTCTTGGTAATCCACTCAATTTAATGGGGAAGTTCTACCTACCCTCTTCTCTGTCAGATTTTACATACAATTATTAAATGCTTTTGTAGGTAAAGCTTATTAAGAGAAATATGCCTTTTAAGAATTTCATCTCAAAGAAAATGTTCTGATTTTGTTACCTTGCCAGACTATTTGATAATCCAGTGACCAATTAGGATACAATGCAGAAGGTTTATGTGAAAAATATGGGGAAAAGAGCAAATAATTTTGGCTGTGGTTTAGGTCTGCATTGGTAAATGGGTGAAATCATCTATTGAAATTTCCAGTGTGGGGTTGATTGGGTTGGTTGTGGTTTGTTTGGTTTTTTTTTTGGTTTGTTTGTGGTTTTTTGTCTGTTTGTTTTTTATTGTTGGCTTTTGGGTTGTTGGTTTTTTGTTCTTATGAGGATTTGTATCATTATAAATTTGGGTTCTGTGATTTGTAGGATCCATCAGCTGATAAAATCTCCTTGAATAAAGTATGAAAAATGTGACTTGTCTTGTACAACTAAATTTAGCCTACAAGTTCCCACCTAAACTTTGTATTAGTGACTTGCAAACTGCATACATGAAATGTAGCCAGAAGATGGAGAGGCTGTACTATCTGCTAAAATCTGTGATTTGGCTGCCCATGGCAGACACCTTGTAAACTTTCTGAAAGCTGTCACAGTTTTGGTGCTTCATATTTCTTACAAAATGAGAACCTGTTTTTAAAAGATGAACCATTATAATTAATACATTGCAATTACATTATTATTATTATAATATTATAATTAACTGACTCTTTTCTTCACAGTGATGTACACCTCCATTTGTGACTTTTAAACCTTTGTGAATGGTGATGGCATTTAGAAACCAGGTGATCATTGCAAAGCTAGGATATTAACACATACATACATAAATATACATATGTGGGAGTTGAGGAGGTGGTCATCTGTGTTTCTTTTTAACATCACGAAAACTCAAAGGTCTGTAACAGAAATGTACCTGCCATTGTTGATACACTGCAGTGGTAAGTGGGCTTTTCCGTTTCTTGGGTTTTGGTAAATGTTGATCGGTATAATGCACCACGCTAAATGCTTTTTCCTTATGCAACACATCAGGATATAGCTTGGTAACGGAGCTAAGTTGACCTCATGTCACTTGGAAAGGGCAGGCCTGCTTCTCTACTCCCTCTCCATAAATGCTGGCACTCTACTTTTGCCATAATTGTTGTCCAATTTACCTGCTGTTTCCTCCCATAAGCCAGTAAAGAGAGTTACACTGACAGAAAAATAGTTTGTCAAAATAAAAGTTAATAGTTTTCTACTGATTCAATTCCTTGAAAAATTTAACATGAAATCGCACAAGTCTCAGCAAGAAAGGGGCAGACATGAACAGGGTAAGGAAAAGGAAAGCAGGACTTCCTAGTTTAATTTTCTAAACTAAAGGTGTTATCAGTATAGCTTAGAATTAATGACAGTTTAGGAGGTTGCAGGAGCAATACAAGTACATAAACATACACCAATAGTTGCAGTTTTCTCATAATGAAGGGTAACTGTTGACTGCAGATGTTGTGGAACTTCTCAAGGGCATTGTTACACCCAGTCAATGGATGCAGTGCTCATTGATACAGTAATCCCTTCTAAGTCATGCTCAACCTGTGGCTTTCTCCTATATCTTTACTTTGTTTTCTGCTCACTCCTTGAATGGCTAAATCAACTTAATCAACTTATGGAAGCTGTGGCAGTTTAAGTGACAACAGCAGAAAGGAAAGAGGCAGTTGTGCCGACAGTTGTTGGTATGTGAGTTTACCAAGGCTACTGTTTTCTTTGCCAATTTCTTCTTTGTTCTGACCCCTTGCACTTCAGGGAATAGGGGCAACAGCAGCAAAAGCAAGCTGTGTGTGATTTTCCCCTCCCCCTTGACCCCCCCAGTTTTTCCTGTTGGCTCCTCCATAATGGGTCTGCTGGACCATCTCCCTCTGTTTCTTTTTAGCTGATCAGCCAACCCAGCATGACTTTTCCCTATCTGCCTACCATCTGCCTGTAGATTCTCTTCTCCTTTTGTTCCTCTTTAAAAGCCCACCCCTGTGAGGCACCGAGGGTCTGCAGTGAAATGCTAACCATGCACATTTCCTACTGATGTTGAGGTCAAATGATTGCTCAGAATCAGCTAAGAGAGTTAACATCTAGAGACAAGGTATAACTTGTGAAAAAGGACACACTGGCATTGGTAGTCAGCTTGAGCCATGTTTTTCAAAACCTTGCAGTGATGTCCTAATGAATATTTATCATTATTTGTGACACCCTATTTTCAGCAGTTGTGTATTATAGCAACAGCTGACAAAATGTTCATTTTGGTTGCTAATGAAATTGTCTCTGATTTAGCTGTTTATTATGATGGGGATGTCACTCCCATACCATTGTCTGCCATTGTAACACAGCTGGATTATTGGCAGGCTAGCAAGTTTAAAGGCATATCTGATTAGTGTGTTTCTTATCCAGATGAAGGTCTCTGAGTGAAAATGTTAACTCTTTGCACTATGCATTTGTCTGATAGAATATGTGAACAAAGTCTAGTCAGGTTGAGAGGTTTTGTTTTGTTGTTTTTAGCACAAGTGAACTCTTCAAAACTTTTTAAGCTTTTTTTTCTTAGTAGCAGTCACTAAAATAAAATTCTTTCAGTAAGAAGCAGTACAAAAGCGTTTAATGTCAAGTAAATTCAATTGAATTAGACTTTTATCAACCTTAAATCAGTTGGAATAGCCTATCCAACCCTATCTATTTTTATGATTCTATAATATTAGTATTGCAATAAGAAATGCTTATTACTTAGCATACACAGCTTTCTTGTGGCATGTGTTTGGCAAAGTCTAAGTAGTATATTTTGAACAATAGCAGAGCCCTCAACTCATGTGTCGCACTTTGTACTTCACCTTTCTTGTACATACATCATCTTAAGTTCTCATTTATCTTGTGCTCTTCTTCCTTTAGCCCCAACCAGCATATTAATTCAGTCAACTTAAGGGGCCTAGAATACAATCTATAGTTTTATACTTGTTAAAAAATGTATTAGAATCAAATTAAAACCTTTAACTTTTTTTGTTCCTGACATTTTAAAGTAACTTTGTTTGCTGGCATTCAGTAATATCAGAATAAATATATGAAACTAATTGTGGGTAAATTTCTCTTACATCAAAATACGCATCCATGAAGTGTGTTCATGAGCAGCAGCTATTGTACTTTTAAAGCCATGTTTTTACCTTCATGCTCACTCTTTCACTAGATAAGCAAGTTGGCACAAAAGGTAAATATCTAATGTATCTAAAGAAAGATATTTTGCAAGCTAGGACCTTTCTTTCCTTTCCTACTGTGGTTCATTGACCTGAGGGCTTTAGTGATGCATTAGTAATAATCTATGCTGTATAAACTTGAACCTATTTAATCTGGTGCACAACCTTCAATCTTGGCTACCAATGCAATTCTTCTAGATATCAGTGAAAGATACTTGCAATCTAACACTTACATTTAGGAAACTGGTCAAAATATTTTGTCATTATTTTCTTGACTTAAGTTTTAGCACAATCTGTGCTAGTCTGGAAACCTTTCATTTTTTTTTTTAAACTATGAAACAAAAGATCATGGAAATGCTCGTTAGAGCAGAAACTTCAAGCTGTTTCTGCCAACAGAGTCTAGCTTTAAATAAATCTTAGTTTGGGGATTACTGTCTCCCTTTTCTCAAGTCATGCTGTTGTTTTGAATATGCTTAGTTTGGGCAAACGACATTTTTAGGTAAAAGGATACTTTATTAGAAGTTGGCAACCAGTTATAACTTAATGCTGCATGACGGATTAAACCATAAGGTTGTCTTTGTGATGTTAAAGCTCCAGATAAAACCTGGTCTGGGCTCAGCTTCAGTTATATAAACAAATTCATTGATATTTGAATAGAAAAGGAATCTGAGTGATTCCACCTTTAGCTGATTTCTTTTTCAATTAAAATTGAGAACAAATGGGACTGATTTTGCTGCAGAAAAAAATACTGCAGTTGGGTTTTGCCTTGTAAAAAAGAACTTGGAATGATTTGGACCTGGATCCCATTTATTGTTCATGAATTCTAAAGACTTAGCAGGAAGTAAGTATCTCTTATTTGCTCTGTATAATGTAGACCAGTAATTACCCTAAGTTTGTCACTGCAATACATGTTGCGCTACGTCTGGTTTGTTCTTACATCCTCAATTTAGAAAGAGATACTCAGCTGTTACCATAATGAAAGCAGAGAGTTGTGCTGGCATTTTAATTTTTAAAAAGGGCATTCCAGAATACTTAAGTTAAAGCAGAAACATTCTTTCAAAATTATTGTTCATTTTCCTGTATGTAGAAAGTGTCAACAATATAACACAGCACACAAGAACAGATGTCCCGTGGCAAAGTTTAAATAAAATTGGAAGAAATTAAAGACTCGTTTGCTAATGTGCAGCAATGGAAACTTTGTTCTACACATGGGGGCTCAAGCTAATGGATGCCTACATCCCCTCCCCTTCATTATTGAACAAAGAAGAAGATAGGAACACAATAAAAATAGAAACTCATAAAAAGAGCTCAATCGATGTGTCCATTTTTATCATGTTAGAATTTCATTTGCTGATCCATTTTCCTTGTATAATTGCTGATGAGTTGAGTTCACCTTTAATCTCCGAAGCACAACTCTAAATTGTACAGTTACAATATATAAAGGCATGAAACATAATCCTAGTTCCAGGGCACTGTTCTTTGATCTTTCCTTGAGACATTATCTTATTAAATTCTTATCTCTCTGAAATAGTTTCAACTCAACAAAACTTGGAAAATTAGGAAGTTTAGATAAATGATTTTAGATTGGGCATATCCTGTTTCAAGTAGAGAGCAGGAAAAAAAATCAGTATCAAATTGAATGAAGTCCACTGTATCTGGTTTCTGAAAAAATATGAGTAGTTGCACGAGTGGTAGGTTTGTAAACTTACAGGGTGTTACCTTCCTTGCAGTTCAGAAATAAATTTATATGCATATACAGTACCCAAAACTCTTCCTTATTTGATATTAAACTCTCAGATCAGTGATATCACAGCAGAGTGCTTAAGGGAAACTGTCGCTAAAAGCACTTTTTTGTATGTCAGTTTTTGCTAACTTGTTGGTAGTTTTGTGTTTACACTTCGGGTTATTCTCAAGAGACAGTGAGCTGAGGACCACTCACAGGAGAAGGCTGTCTTTGACATGCAGGAAAACTCTCTCACACAAATATTATTCTTTTATGTAAATGAGCCAAATATATATGGCTAAATTATTCGCAACTGAGCAGTACTTTTGCTGCCCAGTAAGGAGTGACAGTTGAATTATTATTTTGGCTTCTTTATGTAAGTGGTTGTTGAGTATCAGTCCTATTTAGGACTTGCAGAGTCAAAGAAGTGTGATTAGTTTTACTCATTAAACTTATTTAACTATAGCAGTCCAGGATATCAGAGCTTTACAGCTTGATCCACGCATTATGGATTGTCTAACTGTAACAGTCTAAGAAGCTGGAATTTATACTGTGTTTGGTATGTGAGAAAAAGCTGTGGTAGTTATGTTGTGATGACTAACCAGCAAAGAAATTCTTTTAAGTAGATTATTCCAAGTGCAATTTATAGCCGTTTCTTCACTATTTTAAATTGATTTTAGAAAGATTGTCTTTTAACAAGGTTTGTTGGAGTCCTACTCTTCAGTCTCTCAAAAATTATGCTTCTTTTTCTAAGTGCCAAGCATTAGCTATTGTTCTTTCTCATCCAGAAAACAATAGATCAATTTAATCAATCAATTTAATCCTATGTCTCTGCTCCTCCATTTCTAATAAAACTCAATTATCAAAAGATGCAATGCTCCTTTTATAGCAGCTACATTAATTTTATAGCAGCTACATTAATTAGACGTCCTCCTGGATATAATTGTTCTGAGCACTTCAGTGCTTTCAGTTTGAGAATTCATTACATTCAAGCAGAGATTGTGCATCATTATGTATATTTTAACTTGTCACAAAGAAGTTTCAGTTTTTACCCTTTCAGAACTTTAGAACATCTGCCTGAAAATAAAATCAAATAATAATAAAAAAGAATACTGAGTAAGTTTAGCGTGTTGAGGTTTTGGTTTATTTGGTTTTTGTTTGCCCATAAATGATCCGAAAAAAATTCACTTTGTGTGTCTGATTCTAAGAAACAGATTTAAGTCCCTCCTTCCGCTATGTCTGATTGTTGGGAAAGCACGGCTGAATAGGGCTTGAGAAAGTACTGATTCATGCTACCTGATAGGTATTGCAGCGCTGACCTCTGTCTTTCTACCCTCATGTGATCATTATCCTCTGTGCCAAATAATTTTTTTCCCTTCCAAGATGACGGCAAGAACCTAATTGCAACTGTTGTATTGCCATGCTCAAACTACCCAGTCCTGCTGAGAAGCAGGTTTATTGTGGAACTGTTGAAACTGCATGATTTCCTCCCAGTTCAGAACCATGGACAAAGCCTGCTCATACCTGCCTACAAGAACCTTGAGATAGTAATGCAAAGAATAATTAGTTAACTTTACAGGTTTTGACCTAGTAATTTAATGACATGAACCCAATGGAAAACCCCCCCACCATACAATTTTAAAACGTAATACAATTGTCAGCTTGTTTTAATGAGGGGGAAAAAAATGGTGCTGAAGCATTTTGGAGGCGTATATATTGAGTGAATGCTGGGAAGAAAAGAGATGCAGTTAGTAAAACCTTTAAACTGTGGCATGTACACTTGCTGTTGTTCTATAGAAGGAAAATAGAAAAGAAAGATAAATTAGCCTGCAGGTCTTCACAGCTGCAGGAGGTTTGAATGATACAGTGTTCTGTTTTCCTAGAATAAATAAAATGTGCTTAAATATATATATATATATATATATAAATTCTTCTTTATGGTAACATGGGGGTTTTGAAAGAACATGATGGGGAAGGTATTTGGGGGGGGTGGAGAAAAAGTGTCAAGCTCCCAGTACAAATGCAATACCACTTTAGTGAATCTTCGATTTCAGTGAAACTGGACTGGACTAATTGTTCAATTCCTGATGATCAGTAAAACTTGATGAATTGAGTAAAGTACGTTTTAATGTTTATCACTTATTAAAAAAGTGCAACTTGTAGTATTTGATGACAGAATGTTTATATTCCCTGATACTTGAAGTCTTAATGGCAAAATACTTCTATATTATGACACAGGTGGCAAAGAGAGAGGGGAAACTATTGCTGGTTACGTACTTTATTCAGCAAGGTTTTCTACAGTTTAATAAATCTTTTTTTCATGTATTTTACTGGTCTTGTTTATGGAATTGTATGGAATTTTACATCCACACCTGAGAGTTATGTGAAACATCACATTACTAGCTGCTTGATGTGAGACAAGATTTTCTTTTAAGCTATCAAACATCAGCTTTGAAAAGCAAAGGGAAAGAGTAGAGTCTCTGAAAACATCTCATCAAGAGACAGAGTAGGACCAGGCAGTCAGGAGAGAGGAGATGTTTGGTTTTGGTTTGTTTTTGGTTTGTTGGGTTTTTTTTGGGTTTTTTTTTTTTTTTTTTTTTTTTTTTTTTTTTTTTTTTTTTTTTTTTTTTTTTTTTCTGTTTTTTTTGGGTTTTTTTTTTTTTTTTTTA
>NDXB01012150.1:32459-43128 GCA_002631895.1 Agapornis roseicollis
TTTTTTTTGAGACATTTTATCAACAGGACTATGAGGGTTGCCTTTAATAATTTTGAGAAAAGAACCTTTCACAACTTGGTGTGGTGATATAATGGCTCTGAGTGCCCTCTGACCTTGGGATCTGCACAATATGTCCTATATAATATCTAGTTTTGAGAACTACGGTGTATGAAGTGCTAAGGAACAAAAGGCAGAATTTTTATAAGAGGGGAAAGAGAACACTCCACAAGATTTCCTGATATTGTTGAAAGCCAGCCAATGTCTGCCGACTGCTAGCTCAGTTGAACAAAGTAAAATAATGCCTTATGTCCCAGCTATAGATCCTTAGGTTTCTGTGTGTCAACAGTATGTGTTAAACATGAACAGATCCTGATTTCTGAGGCTGTACATAGTGAAGACAGAGGTGCAAATTTTTATGACAAAAGGCAAGGACATCCTTACAAGACTTTTTGATAGCAAAAAGTTGTTACTGATTCTGCAGTGATGGAACCAATCTCATTTGTTTAGTGTTTCTGCTCTGATTTTTGACACTGATAAGCATGGTAAAGCTGTTCAAAATTAGTATAAAATTAAGATATTTCCAATGTATTATTAAAGCTTTATTAATTTGACTTTGGGATGGTTTGTGAGAAGGGTCTGTGAGTTGTAGTGATCTAGGGGGCAATGCCTGACCATGTTAAAACTCAGTGAGGGCTATCTTACTAAGCTTTTTAAACAGTATTTGGCAGTGCAGGAGATATCTGCAATCTGACAGGATGTTTTCCCATTTTTCCCTCACCCTGTCACTCATCAGTCAGTTTTTTAAAACAGAATTCTAGAATGTTCTTATAAAAGCATACAGAGCTTGAGCTAAAGTGCACAAAAGGAAAAGCTTCTTGTGCCTTCAATGGTCTTCATGCAAACCCTGTTATGAACAGTATTTGATTATTAGGAACAAGGATTGTGAGAGACGGAGAATTCATGACCCCTTGTTGTTCTAGTAAAGATGTCTTGTAGTAAGCTTTTGCTTTGATTCAGGGGTATATTTCACATGTTTTTTTTCTGTTTTACAGCTCTAAAGAGAATAACTAGTGTTCCTCTATCTTTGCTGTGAGCATGCTGTGCTCATGGAGGTATGAAGATGAAATTTTCATGAGAATTTTTATGAAGTGATCACTTTTTCCATGGAAATGTTTCCCATTTTGTATTCATAAAATATAAAAACAATTGGACTTCTTTTCCCCAATGGGAAACATTTTGGAAAGTGGGAACATGACATACTGCTTTAGTACTGAATGGCTTTCAGTTGTCATGCTTGATGTGTTCTGTGCATCATAATAGTGAAAGACAAGAAAGCACTGGTATCTGCTGATGTTACTATCCTGATCTCTGAAAGTTTTAATGATTTTAGAATCTCCTGTGGGTTTATGCTGGACCGTAGTGGTTAGAACTATCTGTATAAGTCTTGGTTCTATAAAGATGAGGATAAGAATATCGTTTTCTAATGTACTTTTGAAGCAACTGTTGCTACTGATCAGTCTGAAATCAGGATGCAGACTGGCTGAAAAATGTGATTCTGAATAGTAACAAAAGAAAGAAGTTGAATGTATGCATTCTGTAATGGCATTACCAGGCTGACCAGATAAGGAAAAATAAACAAAGTGTTATGTATTTTATAGTGCTGGGGAGATTTGAGCTTTGATGCAGTAATTCAGGATCACATGACAGTCTAAGGAAACTGAGTGTTAAGACTCCTCTCACACCCATTCCAGATGGTTTAGACTTTCTTTGGAACTGACTGTCCAATGTAAAATTAGCTCCCTGTTTATTTTCAATTAGTAACACTTGTAAAGATGAAGAGAAGATTAATCCAGAACACATGAAAACAGCAAGATGTCTGTCTTGCAAAATAGTTATTTAAAAGTTCAATTCCAGTGTGTAAGCAGAAGGATATGATTGCAAATAAGCACTTTGTTTTACTGCATGTATTCAAACGTATGATGGCATGTGAAGAAAGGAATCCTTCCTAGTAAGGAAAACATGGGTTTCCTTTCAAAGGTTGAGGGAAAAAAATTCCTAAGGGGTTTGCCATTGACTGTAATGGATAAATAAAATTGTAGAACCTTTCCTGTGTATACACACAATTAATATAATCTTGCCCCATAATAATCAGTCCTTTGATATTCTTTAATAAGAAACTAATAGTATAGTTGTTATGGACAACTCTGTTTCTTATTAGCTATATGCCTTTTCACAAACATCAGTCTACACAAGAATAATTACTTTTTTGCCCAAAGACATTATGCCCACTTGGCAAAAACATATTGCTATTAATATATGAAACCTGCTCTGAAAAATAACTTGGACCAGTTTGAAATAATTGCTTTGTTCTTGTTTGTCTTTGAAAGGTTTTTAATTCTAAAGAAATATTGGAGGCTGGGGATTTAGAATAGATCTGACAGAACTTTTTCCCTAATTAATTCTGAAAAGTCTTGATTAGCATCTTTTGGACAGTTAATCTTGAATGCACAACTAGCCCTACTTTACAGTCTAGATTTATTATCTGGTATTTTTACTACTGAGGGATTATTAAATAGAAGATTATTTGGGAAGTATGTTGTCTAAGCATGGCTCTTGATGGCTGTATTTCATCCATGTGATGCTTTGTCATCTTTTAGGGGATAACAGATGGGTTCAAGTGATCTGTACAGTTTGTTCTCAATAGAAGCAATTCCTTTTTCTCAAGAATTTCAGTGATTTGAATCTAGCTATTCTGTTTTAGTCTTTGCTGCTTTTTGGGGTTTTCAAAAGCAGGTTCTCTGCCTACTACATGACACCCAAAGAGTTGGAAGGAAGACACTTAAGTTCTGTTTGGTGAAACCAGTTCTGTGGCACCAGAATTAGGAAACTCTCATTCATTTCTTGAGCTTTTTCTGGTTTAATGAGTTATGAGCACTAAAGTGGATCTGTGTAAGAAGGTTCTATTGCATGTCCATCAGACATGATCTGATGCCTAATAAGTTAAATGTGGCTATTTTTTTTTTTTTTTTTAGTTCAAGCATTTCTCCTGTCTTGTGGATGGTTTAGAAAACTTGTAAGATTGAAAATATTTTTTCAATTATTTTCCTTTCCTTTTTTTTATTTTTTTTTTTTTTTTATTCTAGTGCAAAATCTTTTGTGAAGAGCACACACAAAGCCAGTACATGACTGTATAATCCCTGTTTCTGGATAAATGGGATCAGCAATGTATGTGTTATTCTTTGATTTCCACACTTATCTATGCATCTGTAGTAGGTAAAACAATCCATATTTCTCCATTTTAGTGTCCTACTAGGCTACATATAACACATGTGATGCATCAGATGTTTTCTACTAACCTAGCAGAATCATCATTAGTAAGGGGAGGGCAATTATTTCTCTTCATTAAACTTCTGAGTGCTTATTTTAAAGTAATCAGGAGACCATATGCTTTATAGTCTTGCATAGCTAATGCATATCTATTTCTGCATTTTCTGTAACATCAAAGCTCACAATTATAGTGAAGGGTTAGAACATATCTGTGGTCATATGGAGATTTCAGAAATGGCTGTTAAGAGGTGTTAATTAAATTCCTAGTTCTTGTAGATATGTTTTAAATTTTAAACAGATTAATATGTATGTCTGGCTACTGCAGGAACTTGTTAAAAGTGTGTCACTGGATGTAATCGGCAGTTAGATCTCCAAGAGTTGAAAAGGTTTAAATATTCTTTTGTATTTGTTTTATACACTGGAAATGGATTTGAAGCCAGTATTATGTCTGAGTTCATTTTTCTCAAAGGGGGTTCAGAATCTAAACATTTTATGTGCTAATCTTAAATCTACTTTCAACTCAAACTGAAGAAACTAAACTAGGCTTAAATACAAAAGCTTGGGGTTTATTTGGTTCATTATCTTCTTACAGCAGGCCACGTTCAGTAGGGGTGAGGTAAAAAAAAAGCTTAGTAAACTACCATGAATTCCACTGAAAAGGAACTTCATTTCTAAGGTTAACAAAACACTCAAATGTATCACAAAAGATGTGTTTATTTCTTATCACATGTTGTTCCTGATGAATTCTATGGTTTCTTCCATTCACAGTGTATTATGATTCTGAATGTCTGGGGATGTTTACTTGTGCATCAGTAACTTCTTGATTTTAGGAATTGTCTGCTGCTAAACCAGAGTGCTAAGGAATGAACTTGAGTACTAGACCTCCTCTTGTTTCCCTGTGCTGTAGTAATGCAAGTCTGTCCTTTGGCTGTGTTTTGGAGCCCTTTAACTAGCTCTCTCCAGGACAGAGGGCCAGTGCGATAGGTCTCCTCCAGAATCCAAGTGTTGTTTTCTCCATTATGCTAACAGGCTTTAGATTTTTCACATGCTCTCAGATTTATATCAAAGCGTGCATTACAACCTTTAGTTTTGTGTAGTTTCATGCATAAATTCATGCTGCATTGGAAGCCTCCAGTCCAGAACTTAGGTTATTTCAGACATTCATAAGTGAAAAAAACAGATCAAGGACTAAATACTATGTAATATGTGACCTAAGTCTCTGCTCTGGAAAGTTTCTCCCCTGATAAATCAGTTAAGCTGTTGTGGCTGTATTTTGTCATGTTATTGCAAAATGGATGGGGAAGTGAATGAAAGAGTTCAGAATGCTACAGAAAAAAAAAAATTAGCAGTATAATAGCACAATGAAACTACAAATAGGAAGGCTTAATCTCATATTGCTCTACCCATGCTCTGTGACTATACCCTGTTCTTGTAGGAAAATTGGGAATTTAATAGTTTAATTAAAAATAATAGCCAAAAAATGAAAATAAATTAATAGAAAACATTTTTTTAAAATCTAATCTGTGGAAAGAGATTCATATTGGTAGACCTCAAACAAATTCACTACATGCTTTGAAATTTAAGTAGGTCTAATATTAATATTTAAGCTGCTCACAAATTGATGATCTGTAATGACAACTTTAAAGAATGTGGCAAAATTTGATTTTCAGTAGTTTATAATGTTTGGAGACTTCTTGCACTTCAGTACTGGATGCTGCATTATTGCCCTGTCTTTCAAAAAAATACAGTGGGTTGTGGTTGGTGTTTTTGTTTGTCTTATTTCTCATAGTTGTCTGAACTCTGATTCTGTTATCATTGGTAGCAGCTAAACTGAAGAGCCTTGGCCTTCTTAAACTTGAGCTCTTCCATAGGGCTTTTGAGGACTAGCACAGTTTCCAAAGAGTATGGAGAGAGTCCAGGTGAGAATCCTCACCAGAGAGTATATCTTCTGTGTGCAGTCTGCATAAACTTCCTTGTCCTGTGAACCACAAGTCTCATTATCTCATGCCAATGATTTGTACTAGCATGCTATATGAAAACATTTTAACCCTGTAAGATGTAGTTCTCCCAAACTATTTATCCTTTGTTAGGTTGTGCTACAGTTCCTGTGGCACTTTTCAGAAATAATTGATGGTAAATGACTCAACTTTAAGAGAATTTCAACAGGCTTTTTATTTGCAATGTGTCGTTCTCCTGTTATGACAAAGAGCTCTAATGTGTAGCTGAAACTGAAAATGGGGAGTTATCATTCCTTGATGTAATTTTAAGTAGCTGTTAAACCAACTAACCCAAAAAGCCTTGAGGTTCTTGCATTTGTTTCAAGCAGGGTACTTGCCTGCAAAGAAGTAAAACAAATGAAAGAGTCAGTCAATAGTTTACTGGTAGCCTGGTTAGTAAGAAAGCACTAATGAACCATAGCCAGTACATTTTAGCAGGCTGTACATATTCCTCCTCCTGAAGTGTTCTTGCATCTTGGTTATGTGTGGACCCTAAAGGCTGATGGCTATTATTCCCTGTGTGGAATGTCACAAGAAGACTTTAGTCTCCCCAATTCTGACAAGGAGGTGTTATATCTGATGGCTGTGTCATCTTGTGCACTTGTAGGCTCCCTGGAGCTGCATGCATGCCTTTACAACAAAAGCTGGCTTACCTTCTCATTTTAATTTAGTCTGCAACCTTGTTATCTCTGAGTTTTACTGTATGTTCTAACCAAAGTATTGTCATTTATTGAATATTTCCTGCTCTACTAACCTTTGGCTAAATTGTTAGATCATGTGATTTACATAGTGTTAGAGAAATTTTTACTGCATACATAATCTTATTTACTTACACAATGCATGCATCCTCATAGATGCAGACCCTGGCCATATATCTTGGTGTCTAAGCAAAGGCATTTTAACTGGATTATGGTCCTGATGTCTTGGGGTTTTGACCAAAGATTTTCATCTAAGTGAAGGGGCCCTCAGGCAATTAGTTCCTGAGCTACACAGTACATTGGTTGTTTGGGTTTTTTTGCTGTAAATGTTTTGTGGGGCATGAATTTAACAAGTCAGGTCTGTTTTGAAGACTTATACTCTTAACATGCTTTGAGATTCTTAGGTGCAGTAATATAATGGATTGATAACATTTCTGTAGTTTGAATGTATCTTTGCATTACTCCTCATGTAAGGAAAAAGACAAGACCAGTGAATATAGCTTCATCTGTTTTTATGTATCTGAGCTGGTGAAACTTCATTTGAAAACATTTCACTTCACATCAAACAGAAAAAGAACCATTTGCAGCTGCTTTAGTATTCATTCAGTCACTTTGCAAAATTTAATTATGTGCTTTCTGAAATGGAAGTAAGTGGCAATTTTCTTAATGCAGTTAGCACCGTACATACTTGATATTATAATAATACTGATCTGTGCTCTTCTCATGTCTCTCTCAAACTATTGTTCAACATTCAAAAATATCTTCTAGCATTTGCTGGAATTAAAAAGGTGTCTAAATACAAATATGTGTATAGGTGTTAGAAGATGCAGTTTCTGAATGTAGCTATTTTGTTCTATAATTACTTGCAAGAATCTTTCAATGACTCTAAGTGGAGAATGAAATTCAACTCCATCTACATGTCATTACAAGGTAAGGGTAAGTTTATAAAGCATTAAGTGAGGTGCTAATCAACTCTTCTAAAACTGAAGAGGAATTAAATGATTGAAATCTGATGGGAGGTATTTTCAGGCCTAATCAGGCAGTTTAATGGAGTTGTGCACATTGTGCCAAATGCTTCCTTTTAGCAGCTGAATTAAGTGGTTTTTCTTTTGACCAGCAATTATTTAAAGAATAAAGAATTATTAAGAAGACCTGCTCATTTCTTGGACTGTGTTAATAAATTAGTAAGTACTGTGGAATGCTGGCGAGGCTGCATGAAGTACTAGGACTTGCAGTGCTCATTGAAGGATCAATATACAAAAATCAAATTTCCTTTAAAGACTTTAATATTTCATTAGAGAATCCTGCTCCACTGCAGACTATGGAAGAATGCCATATAAGCACTAAATTAAATTAGCGAAGCGTCAGGGTAAAATATCATCTAAAAATGTCATACTAAGAGAAAGTGAGTAGTATCAATGCATCAAAACAACTGAGTAAGCTGAATTATTCTTACCATCAGAGCCTTACAAGCTCTCAGCAGTTAGTTTGAAACTTACTAAGCAGGGTTCTATCAATCTTGATGCCAAATGGTACATACAGGTTCCACTCAAGTAGACCAGGAGAACACTTTTACAAAAGGTGATATTTGAAAAAACTGTTCTAATGCCAGGACTAATTGGAATAATATGAATAAATTCATCCACACTATTGGGGGTCAGTTTTCTCTCAATTTCTGCACTTTCAATGAGTCTAGAATGACTCCACCTCTTCCTAAAGCAGTGTTTAATAACTGAGCAAGACCACAGGAGTCTGTTGGCTCTTAGCTTCTTTGTATCAGCAGGGACTTTGATAATATATAAGCTGTTCTTGTTGCATGAATAAATTTTCTCTGTGTGCCATCTACTGGACCAGGCTCAGAGTGCAATGTAAACTCAGATCTTTTCAAGTGTATTTGTACCTAAATAACATTATCTGAAACTAAAGAGATTATTGCAAAAATGAACAGCATAACATCTCACTTTATGAAAGTAGTGACTGTAATTCACAAGATGACAATTCTGGATTATGTTTTTAATGCATTGATGCATTTTAATAGAATTATTGCTACAGTAGTATGGATCAGCAGAATTAAGCACTTGTCTATGTCATAAAGTTAAAGATCTGTGTGTGAAAACATTGAACTTGTAACAATATGCAAACCCAGAACTTTTATAAATAGATATCTTAAGTTTAAGGCTCATAATCATAGTAGATAGGTAATGTTGTTTTGAGCCTTAACGATTTTAACCTCACAAGTCCTTGGTAACTGCCCTTTTAAAATAAGTATGTAGATGGCAACAAATTCCAGTTTTAGAAAAGGATTTTATTTCACAATAGATTAGAGCAGATTTAGCCCAACATACCAACTGTTCTTCTCTATCCATCAGAGATAAATTCCTTGCTACTATAAAATTTCAATTGGAATTTTAAATTTAAGAATTTAATTTAATGGGGTATTAACTGAGGCTATAACACTGGATTGTGTTGGAGAACACAGAAAGTAAACTAATAAAATGACAATTGTTTATTAACATTTAGAAATTAGTAATAGAGGAAAATATATTCACTGGATGGGTATCATGATTGGTTACCATCTGACAAATGTACCCATTTCCTGCTGCTATGTCAGAGTTCCTGTGTGGTTTATTTTGATTGGTTTTGGTTTTATTGGTATTTTGTGCTTTTTTTGTGGCTTTTTGTGTTTGGGTTTTTTTTTTTTTTTTTGGGGGGGNGTTTTCGACATGTTGGAAAAGTAGTGATAGTTCTTTCCTCCCATCCGTTTAATTAAGGTAGGAGTTTAGTTCTTGTATGTATGCCGTTCAAAACACTAAAAACACTTCATGTGTAAACTATTGTAGTAAGAGCTGCTGAGGGTCAGCTATTTCTCCAGTGTCACAAAATCCTCTGGGCTTTGTGATTTTTTTGTTTGTTTGTTTCTTTGGGTTTTGTTTTGGTTTTTGTTTGTTTGGTTTTTTTTGGGGGGGTTGTGTTTTTTGTGGGTTTTTTTTTTGTTTGTTTTCATGTCAAAGTGAAATAAATTAGTTCTACAGATGCAAACTGAATGGGTCATGCCATCATGATACAAATAGAAAGAGATGAAATCTACTTTGAGCTATGTAGTCAGTTTACGTTTTTGCTTGGTTTTATTTTTTCATTACTTCAGATACTTTTTTCATTTCTTTTTTCCTCCCCCCACCCCCCAAAAAAAAAATAGCTGAGCCCTTTGTGTCATCAAGCCAAGCTTTTTTGTTACATCCACAAATCCCTCTTATTTTAAGAATCACCAAAACTTCCTCTTCCTTCTTCCCTTTTTTTTTAAGCTTCAATAAAGTGCATGCCTAGGAAACAGTCTTGTATGAACTTCAATTACTTCCATTTCTGCTTTCTTACTACTCTGTCCCCTGACAGCAGTAGTAAATTTGATTTTTAGAGTATCCCAGGTTTCATCCTTGTATCTAGTACTTCAGCAATCAGCTCACACATGCATACACACATATTTAAGTACCTTTTTTTGATTCTTAGGTTGGGAAGACAAAGTGAAACATGATTTAAAACTTGGTTTTGTGAATACAACTTTTATTTGATAATTAGATTATTTTCTAACAGCATCCGTGTTTATGTGCTGTGAGCAGCCCATAATCACAGTGATGTATAAAACATAGTCATCAGGTTTGGTCTATGTTGATGTATTGAAAATTAATGGAATAGTCAGTTGCTGATAGTAGACTTGATGTAGTTTTAAAAGTCACTTAAATTTTTACAGTACCTGGTAATAATCAGAGCTCTGTTTTGTGCAATGACATATATACACTGGAAAGATTTAAACTGTTTATATCCACATGGCAAGCTTTGACGCAGTGCTTCACCAGTTGTAGTTCTCAAACATATGTCAAGTATGTGAGGAGTGGAAATGGACCTTATTGTGCAAACATTCATGCAAATAGACTGCTGTGTAACAGCCCTAATATAGATATGGAGAACAGGGCTCTGATTAGCTAATGGCTCAAATAAGCTAACAGCTCGGATTAACAGGTCTATTGTCCAAATGTGGACAAATTTAAGTACTGTAGAAATTTGAGGACCAGAAACACTATGTGCAAAGCATATCAGAAAGAATATACTTAAAATACAATGGGAAATAATTCTGCAGGCTTGCTCACAAAAAATAAAAAATGATACTGCATTTTTTCTTCCATAGAATAATTATGGTAATCATGTTTCTGAAATTCCAGCCTACAAATTCAATATTATATAATACATTAAAGGAATCAGAGCAGCATGCATGTTCCATATATCTACATGATTTTGTATAATTGTATAATTATTTCAAAATCTGAATGATAAAAGTAATTTATTAATTCCAACTTTGTGAAAAAACTTACTCAGTGGGAGACCTATAATTATGAGATGGAAAATCAGAGTAAATTATCACTATGAAAATGCTTTTCTGTGTGAAATAAGCAAAGATAAATACTGTGTATAAAAGAGTATTTTATTCCCCCCAGAAAAGACCCTTCAGTGTAGTTCTTCTTAAAGTTCTTGTACAAATGAGAAGTGCGTGTCCAGTGAAGTGCCCTTTTTTGGTGTTTTATGATACAGAATGAATAAGAATGAGATTTAACCTTTTTTTTTTTTTTTTTTGGGGGGGGGGGGGGGGGGGGGGGG
>NDXB01012150.1:51415-74519 GCA_002631895.1 Agapornis roseicollis
AAAAAAAAAAAAAAAAAAAAAAAAAAAAAAAAGTAGTAATAAGGCCCTGTTCCCTATTCTAAATACACAACAATCTGATAAACGGTTGTTTTTAATGGTGGTAGAGAATATCAGGAAACATTTGTAGCACACTGTAGAAAAAGTATAGATCTTTGCAAAGACTCTTGGTAGCTACCTAAAAGAAACAGTTGTGTGTCAACCAAAGCCAAATACCCTCCCACAGGGGAGCAGAACTCCTCTTACAGCATGTTGAAATGAGGTAATTAAATGCCACAATGTTATGTCTGTCACATGGTTTTGAGGCCAAAGAAATCACAGAAACCAGAAATTGTCAGGCAGACTTTTCAAGGAAATAATTTAGTTTGATGGAAAGACTTCCTCTTCTTATATGCCTATAATATCGGTATTGCACCAATTCAGTGCATGAAAAAACTTCTCTAGATGGTAGTATTTAAGGTGTGACATGCTAATGTATATTTTTATTTATATAAAATTCAGTTAATAATATGGTAATATTAAAGTCTGTTCTTGCTCTGTTTTCTGGAACAAAACTGGTGAGTGATGTCAGTGAGTTTTTCTTGGACATGCATTTTAGAGCCACCATAAAGTATAAAAATAGAGCTGTTGATACCATCCAAAGGAATCCCGAGAAAAAGCTTGTTAGATGTGTCAAGCATGATCCGTCTCATAAGATTCAACACATTGATGTTTCCTACTTCAGTGGTTACTTCCTCTAATTTATCCAGGTGATTAATTGTTGATTCAACACAAATTGCTATCATACGCACAAGACCAGGGCCAGACAGAGCTGAAATACATGTTCAAAATGATCAAAAGATTGGTTAACTTTTGAACCTTCTTTATAGTTAATCAACTGGTCATAAAGGTGTCAATACAATGTAAAACATTACCATGTGAGTGACTTGTTTACAGTTGTTCTGAAACTAAGTGATTTATCATCTTTTGAAAGAAAAATGTAAATATTTTGAGTTAAAATGGCAATGAACCTGAAAGCCCAAACGTGCCTTGCATCCAGCTACTTTATCTCACAAATTTAATGCTAAGTTCACACCACACTAATGGAAGCTATTTGCCTCAAGAACATTATCCAATATATATTTTGATAAGGATTTAATATAATATAATATATAATATAATAACTGAGAAGAGAGGAGGTCTGTTCTGTAAATAGAAAGGACTGGTAGTTCTAGCAATAAGTGGAAAAATAAATAAATGAAAAAATTCAAGTCATCTTCAACCAGTACAAAGTTGCTGATATTTTTCAATTAACACAATCAAACAGAAAGGCCAAGTTTCATGGAGGACTACAGATATATCAACAAAATAATATAGAAAATCTAAACCAATGGATAATTGATTTCTACCAGATTTGGCTTTATTTTTATTTTCATTTTCAGATTCTGGAATCACTGTCAGAAACTACTGCAGTCTCAGCTGGTGAGAGTCTTTTCTGAACTGTGGAGCTTGCAGCACAAATGTGGTGGTTTTGCTAGGAAGGAGATAGTTCTAACTAGTTGCTGAAAATCTTCAGTCTGTGGAAAGGAGGAGTTAATGCAATTTCCTATTTGATCTCAACTTAGTAATGTTTCTTAATTATTTTTCTCTGTTACTACATTGATTCCTAATATATTGATAGATTTGCTGTGAAATCTTCTAAATTAATTTTGAAATGAAAGCTTTTTTATTTTTTTCCAAGTTAGAAGTGAAGCTAGAGCTGGGATAGGAGCACCCAACAGTATTTATGGAAGTGCAGTTGAGCTAATATATGTGCTGGACTTGAAATGTAAAACATTTAAAAACACAGCTTGTAGGTACCATTAAATTGGATGAGATTAAAAATCTGTGAAACTACTTTAGGAGCATTTCAAATAGCACACCAAGCAGGATAAGTGTGAAAGAAGGTGCAATAAAATAATTCTATGGGATATATAAAGAAAACTGATTTCTGTAATTTAAGTTTGCAAAGGACAAAAAGCATTTCAGAAGGATAGTGATGCAGAGAATTAATGCACACTGATTTACCTTTGGTGAAAAAGGGTCGAATTTCTTTCCAGTGTGCTGGGTTGTTATTGAATATGATCCCATTTTCGTACATGCCAATGCATTGTAATCCAAGCTTGCTCCCAAATCGAGAAACATAATTCCAGTGTTTCATTACGTGGAACACACTTGAGGATCTAGGAAAGAAACAGGGAGAAAAAAGCCCAGACCAAAAATACTGCTTCATAGATTGTACATAGACCTTTCCTACTGTCACTCTATGGCTTTGAAGTAGACTTGCAATCTTAATTTAGTAGGACACATAATGCTTGACCTTAAATGTTGTTCCTTTTGCATAATTAATAATCTTACTGAGAAATGTCTTCAGATTGTATATAAGACAATAATGTATTCTGTTCAGATTTAAAACTATTTTTAAGTTAAAATGCAAATGGTTTAAAAATATTTTAATCTGAATAGTGTGTATACATAGAAATATATAGATATATGATATATTCAAGCAATGCCCAGTGTCACATATTTCAGAAGATAAGGTGTAAGTATTTAACAGTTGCTAATTTCATTATGATGTATATTAAGTTACAGCTGTACTTTTATAGCTATTTGGTCATTCCCAGACACATACAGAAAGTATAAATACATATGTACCATTTAAATATGAAGCATCACAATATGATTATATGTGTGAGATAAATATTCCTAGACATGTTAGGGAAATCAGTGATATGTCCATTTCTTTTTACAGTTAACTAGGTTTATTTACACATGTTGGCAAACAGATTTTGACCAGCATTATTGCTTTAAGATGCAATTTCTTTTAGAGGGAGATAGCCTTTTAGAAACATTGACATAGGAAAAACCTGATCAAATGAAATCCAAGAAAAAGAAAGAAAAACAGAATAGAGATTGAAATGAAACAATACCCTACTTTCTTTACCATGTAGCATATTCAATGGATCAAATCCCAGACTTCTTACATGGGTTTAATTTATTTTTAGAGTGAAGCAGAGTACATAGGACTTTTGCTATTGACTTGGGCAGTACTGGGTTTTTACCCTGGTTTTGCATGACTAGAGGTAAAGTTAAAGGCTTTTCACACATTCAGGGCCATCATCTATATTTTCATGAACATGAAAAGATGATGTTGAACTATGACAGCTGTACTGAGGACTGGAAAGGTGCAGGATGCTCATTTTGCTCCCCTCTATTCCGCACATCTACATAGGAGACACAAAATAATGTTTTAAGGGAGGATTTTGACACATGACCTTGTATAAGCATATCTTCCTTACAAAACTATTTAATTAAGTCTTCCAAAAGACAACATCTGCTGTAACTAAGACTACGAGTCCTTCTCTCTGTGCATTAGTATCTCAGTATGATTAGATTTCATGGTCAAAATTCAGATGACATTGGGGGAAATAGTACACTTCTACAAAATTCAGGTTATGTTTAGTTTTGCAGTGCATTAGTTGATATTTGCAATACTTGTGTAGAATAGGAATGTAAACAGTTTTCTTGTCATGTTTACCTCTTTTTACTGAAGTAAAACCAGAGTTGAAGCTGACTTGATTCACATGGCAAATCCTGTGATTGTCCTCTATACTATGGTGTCTTTCAAAAGCTTTTGCATAGTGAAAGCTGAGTACAGATTGATTGACATTGCTAATAAAAAGTTTGTGATTCTTCATCAGTTACACATGGTAATAATTTTTTTTTTTTTGGGTGTGTTTTTCTTCTTCATGGCATAGCTCATGTGCACCCGGAAGATCCAGTGTAAGAATAAAGCAACTTTTCACTGCAGCTAATAAAATGGTAGACTGCAGTTATGTTTAATACTATGTACAACTGAAGTCTATAAGTAATCCTATTAATTGGGTAAATTGCTTATAATCCCATAACACTGCATTTGCTTAATTAACTTGCTGAATTGGAGCTATAATCTTCAAACTTTACTCCTATTTTAAGGAGAAATTTAAGAACCTAGGGAAATTTGCTTAATCCTGCATTGCATCACTCTAGGTTCCTGTATAATACATAATCCTAATATTAAATGGAATAATAAAAGAGATGCTAAACATTTCTTATGATTGAGCCACAGTGCTTAAACTTCCTTTCCACAAAGAAAATGAGAGAATTCCTGTAGACTTCAATAGCAGAATCTTTAATGAAACAACAGATTAGGAAAAAGTCTGTGAACAGCAGGAAGTAAAAGGTTG
Organism: Agapornis roseicollis; assembly: GCA_002631895.1. Taxonomy (NCBI): domain Eukaryota; kingdom Metazoa; phylum Chordata; class Aves; order Psittaciformes; family Psittacidae; genus Agapornis; species Agapornis roseicollis. The sequence continues at coordinate 55,657 of NDXB01012150.1, forward strand.
ATGTTAGGATAATTTTTGAAAATAACTTCAATTTTACTTTAGGAAAAAAGTAGCAAAGAGGGTGTAAAAATATGAAAAAGCTCTTGATATTGTTAAGGATAGAAAATAAAGATTTACTTGCTAATTATAAATGTTTCTTCACCGCTGATCCAAACTCTCACAAATTCTCCATATGTCTTATTGTAGTAGTTGCAGGCATTACCTACTCCCATCCAAAGAAATCTCCCATGTGAAATGAGGGGACCAATTCCCATGCAGTATCCTGGCCCTAAGAAATAGGATAAGAAAAGTTTGGTCTCAGAAGTGGTCACTGACAAGAATAAACCTCCAAGCACCACTCATTTGAAAGGAGCTTTTAGACATGACAGTCAAGGCCTGCATTGGAGAAACTTGCCCTCACATTGTACATACAACTAATGGCATTCCTTACTTCGTACAATTTCAAACTGCTGCTTTGAGATTGCTTATGTTTTTGTTTTATAGTTACATATTAGAAAGAAGATATGATCTAGAAAAATCTCATATGGCTTCTAAATTTTTATTTTAACAAATCCTTAACCTTTGAAGAGTTTTAGCATATTGAAGGATGTTTGGAGAGCATCTTCTCTCAGAATTTCATTCAGTTGCCTCTGCATTGGTTTAGGATTATTCTTGTCAAACACCTTCATGAGATGTGTACACTGCTCTCATTCATGGAGTATGCAATTGCATTGAATCTAATGAAATATAAGCTGAATCAGTAAGGTCTACCATAAACCCCCCACATTACGGAAAGGGCACTCAGAAAAGGAAAACACTTGATGTTTTTCTGTTCTGCAGGGTCTTTGGTGCCAAACATGGAAACAGTTTATAATCTACTAAAATCTGAACTATTTCCTAGATGATAGTTTGTGTCTAGTAAAGACTATTTAAAAAACTTTAAACTTAGTGTGCAAAAATTAGTTTATAATGCACATGAAAACATGAACATCTAGAACTTGTAAAATGGCATATCTTTCTAGCATATACGTAATAAATCAGAAAACTGAATATCATATATCATGAATATAACATATAACATGAATATCATATACTTACATAGCTAAGCCAGGTTTATTATGGAAGTTCTGAGGTTAGAGTGAGCCTGATTTCTTTTATAAATTATTTGAAAAACTGTATTATTGAAACTGACTCTTAGTAAATGTTGTTGGCATGCAGTCATTACTCAGCATTACTTTCACACTTAAATTCGAGAAACAAAAAAGGTAATTTACCTGGTATTGATGAAGTTTCTTCATTATTCCATATTAGAAACAGAAAGCACATGAGAATGAGTACAGGCACCGTGGCCACTGTCATTGTATTTGGTACGAGGCTCGTGATGTTGTAGTGCATTGGATTCAGAGTTTCCAGTACCATCTTTTCCAAGAGATCCTGCTTTTCTTTAGGGAGGGAGAAAGGGGAAAGAGGCAGAATTTTCCAAAGTTTTCTATTTTCAGAGATAGATTCAACTTCAGCTGGTACTTCTCAGCCCCTTTGTAGGTCCTGTAAATGAGCAAATTAGCACTTGAGGTAGCCTCACTTTATACTGAGAGTGACGACTGCCGCCTGGACTGCTTGCCAGGACTAGCTGCGTCACAAGTCAAAACAGACATGCAGCAGAGACACTCTTTTTGTTTGGACATAACAAAGCTTTCCTGACCTTGATGTTGAAGCATAGTTTTGGATACTTTGGCTGACAGATCTCTTATCTCTGATATGGACTTCACTGGCCAATACTGAGGTTTACTCCTTGAAATTTTGAACCAAAACACAAGAAATTAAGCTTTTAGCATGTATGAAAGCCTTGAATGAGTTAATTTGCAAGCTTTTTTCTCTGTTAGCTTTTTTTCTTCCTACATGCCTGTAGTGCCAGGGTCCTTGAATTTTCAGAAAGACTACAGTAGTTTTTTATGATGCAGATAAAGAGTACCCCAGATTTTTGTTTGAAACAATGTGTTATGGTGGTGTGGGTTTTGCTTGGTTGGATGGGGTTTTTTTTTGCGATTGTCAACCTCTGTATCTAATGTATTGTATTGCTCTGTGGTTCTGCTAAATAATTTGAAAAATATAGTGTATGCCATGAAAAAAAAAAAAAAAAAAACCAAAAAAAAAAAAAAAAAAAAAAAAAAAAAAANGGGGTTTTTTTTTGCGATTGTCAACCTCTGTATCTAATGTATTGTATTGCTCTGTGGTTCTGCTAAATAATTTGAAAAATATAGTGTATGCCATGAAAAAAAAAAAAAAAAACCCAAACAAACCAAACCCAGAAAAGAAAACAACAAAAAACCAGGATCGTGGAATGTCTGGTACCATATTTTTGCTGAGGCAGTAACCAGCACTTGGCACAAGATAAAAAAAACCCAAGCAAATGGACAGGCCTTTTAATGCAAGAGTAGAAGGATTCCTTCAAAGTTGTTTTGCATTTTTTTTGACTTAAATTGTAAAATATGAGAGATGACTGTACCTGAGAAGGAAGATGTTATTCTATCAATGATAGCTCACATAGAATCATAGAATAGTTATGGTTGGAAAGGACCTTAAGATCATCTAGTTCCAATCCCCTGCCATGGGCAGGGACACCTGGCAACTAAACCATGTCATCCAAGGCTTTGTCCAACTTGGCCTTGGACACTGTCAGGGATGGAGCATTCACCACTTCTTTGGGCAGCCTCTTCCAGCACCTCATCACCCTCAGGGTAAAGAACTTCTTCCTTATATCTGATCTGAACTTCCCTTGTTTAAGTTTAAACCCATTATCTCTAGTCCTATCACTACAGTCTCTGACAAAGAGCCCCTCTGCATAACCACAGGCAGGTTCTTGTTGAATCTGCACAGTAAGTTAACAAAGCACCTTCTTACTTTTGCTCTGACAGTAATTAAGAATAGATTTGCTCAAAATTGTAGGATGCGTCCACTTAATAGGAAGCTTTTAGTAACTGTTTACTTTCAGCAAACGCTTTGTTGTTTATCTTGTGGTTTGATCTCAGCTTGTAGAATGAAGTACAGGTTACTTTGTAGTAACTGTCAGTGTTATAATTATATTAAACTAAGCTAAGTATGTGGTGGATGCTTTTTAAATAGTGAGAAGCTTGGTAATTGTGCTCTAAGTAGAAGATCAATAGTGTACAGGAAAAACCTTGGGGAAGTGAGCAAGCAGTGGCTCAAAACTTTGCAAGTGCATGCAACGCTCTAGTATTTTGGATGATTGCTATGCAAGGCTGCTGGTATTGTTGTGATCCCAAATGACCATGACACAATATGCCAGGTGACCTTTTAGAAATGTGTGCTCTTACAATAGGTAGCAGTACACCTCCTGTGATCCGTACATGGAAACTGTTGTATCTTGTCTGTTGCATTTTCCTGCATGTTGTAAAAAATATTTTTATAATCACAAGTGGTTTTTAATCCTGTAATGGGATTTACTAGTTTAACTGGTGTGCTGTTGTGTGCTAATGAGGCTTGTTCAACAAGGAAAGATGCTAGTTGTAAATTTTCTTCAGCGCGATTTATTACCACAACAAACATGTGCCTGTATGTGTATTTAAATACTTGCATTAGTTTCGGTGCCTTTTGTGTGAGCTTACAGCATTATTGAAGGAAATAACTACGCTTAGGGCACTTATTTTCATTTTTTTTTTTTTTCTGCTTTCTCTCTGGATCTGGATGAACTTTCATTTTTGTATTTCATTGCAATGGATACGCTTTAATGTTCATTGGCTTTTGTTGTTTGTTTCGTCTCCAAGACATTCTAGTAATGTCTGTACAGTACTTTCTTTGCCTCATATTCCCTATGAAGGGAAGTATTGAGGTGGTTATGCATTTGGTACAAAATAAAAACACTTATGTGTACAAACATGAATCTGTGAATATTGTATTTGCAGGTAAAGCCCTGCTTAGAGTTCAAGGTGCTGGTATGTTCGCATGGTGTACTGTGCAAGCATGAGTCTCCCCTTTTTATTTATTAAAAACTGATCCTGAGTTTTGATCTTGCTCAGTTCTTACTCACAGCTAAAGCTACTCTTTGCTTTTTTAGTAAAGGAATAAAATATATTTTGCTGTTATATGATATCCAATGCATCATTGCTGTTAAATTTATTATTTTTATATGCAGGATCATACGCTCATATAGATAAAAGGTATTAAAGGCACTGTATTAAATCTAAGTCCTTTCTATACTCTTGAACTGATGCAAAGCAGTCGAATTCTTAAAGTGGCTCCTCAAGCTCTTAAACAACTGACATTTCTTGCATGGCAAGTTCTTTGCCTCATTTCAGTGAGTATGATCCAAGCACTTTCAGGGTTTGCATTTCTAATGCTTTTTTTGTTTTAGTTGCAAAAGCCAACCAGACCATGACAACTTCACCTTAAAACTACTTCAACTGAACTGCTCGTCCTGCTTGTACCCATTGTATTTTTGAAGAACTGTCCAATTGCTCCTAATAAAAACTCACCCGAGTAAGTTAACACTGAATAGATTGCAGAAGTTTAGAAATGGAACAAACCTAGAGTGCCCATTGTTCATAAAAGAAGCTTTAATTACTCTTTCTCATTTTGTCTTGAATTCTTCTGCACATAATTTTCCTTTCCTTGAAGCTGCTTGAGGTATGTGTTTCATCAGAGGGATTTGTTTGTCCTGTTAATTACATAATAAAGGGGTGATTGAGACAGGGCAAAAAAGCTTTCAGAATCAGATTTTAAAAGAGGAAAGAGACTTATACTAAGGAAGTGCTTTTGTGACAAAATATAGATGATGTGCACAGGCTTCCTCACCTGACAGGAATTGTGGATCCTAACAGCTGGGAAAGCATCTGCCAGCTGAGGGCCTTTTAGATTACTGGTCTGTAAGTCTTTACTATAAACTTCTGTGAGAAAATTCTAGGCTCTTAAATGTTTTCTTACAAAAAGTGATATGATGAATTATGACAGGCCACAGGAAAGAGAAAAGTGCATATATCTAAAGGACAACTCTGTTTGACCTCTTTTATTCCAGTTAAAACTTTGTACTTAGTCATTGTGCCAATGAAAAGGAAATTATGGATTGTATTTTATGATCGGAGCTGAAAACTACTTATAATTTTGAGCATGCCCTCATGAAGCAGTCTGAAAATTCTTGAAGAATCATTTCTGGTTCTCTTCTCTGTAGCAGTTCATCTGTCAGGAGGGACTCAGGGGAAAAATCTGCTACTTGTTACAAATCCCCAAATGTTAATGACCAATGCTAGCAGCATCTGAAGAAATTACATAGGTTTATTTAAATTTTTGAATAGACTGATTTCACATGAAATATACCTATTGGCTTATATAAGTCCAGTAAGTCTTTATTTTTCCAGATAAAAGGTTGTAGCCTCTCTTTCTAGAACATGATTCTACATTTTGTCTGTTTTCCCTCAGTTAAGATTGATGGTTTCATGCAGAATGTAAAGGTTCAGCCTTGTACATGTAAGTTTGTAAACAGCTTTTGGTGTGCATTCATGTAAGTTTGTAAACAGCTTTTGATGTGTATTCAACAGCTAGAAGGCTAATGTCTAGCCAGGTAAATAGTGATTTTCTTGTATTTGTTCTGTGGCTGCTGCCTGATGTTGCAATAGTCCAGGAGGACTTGGACAAACTGGGGTCTTTTGGCATGAAAATAAATAATGTTCTCCAAAGCTGTCTTTCCAGGACCAGGGATTTAAATGGGGATTTAAATGGCAAACCCAGTTTAGTTCTATATCAGATTGAACTCCCATGAAATGTGTATAGCGTAGGGAGTGAATCATCCCCAACTGTTTTGCTTGGCAGATCTGTTCCCATTGTATCACAGTGTTTGCTAAAGTTGATATGGCCTAAAAGGAACACAGTATCTTTTACAAATGAAATAGTTGGTTTTAATTAGTTTCAGACATGTAACTGTCTTGCTGTATTGGTAGTATAGCAGTTAACATAGGATGAGAATTGTCTCTGATTCTTAACTGCATGTCAGACTTGTATAATGGAGCTCGTGCTGAAAGAGATCACCAGAGCTATTTTAACATTGCCTTTAAATTGCGGATTTTATTGCAAAGTTAGGCATTCTGTTCCTAGCTGTTGAGTAAGAAGTCATATGTGGAACTACTGTGAAATAAGTTCCATTTGTGTGGAAACTATTGTAAGAACCATTAAAAAATAAATCCATCTTTTTGTTACATAGTTACTTTCCTGCTAAGCAATTAATTAAAGTGGATAATTATCCCCAGGTGTACAGCATATGTCACATAAACCTTGACACAGAGATTGTCTTGTTCCCTTGAAAGTCAGTGGGGTTTAAAGTTAAGAACAGATCAAAAGACATTTTTAAACTTGGGAGTGCTTACTGCTCCTTTCAAACTGAGATGTGCAGCTACGCTCTAAGCATCAGATTACATTTTTACTTAGTGACACCCTAGAAATTGCTCTCTGATACTCTGTGGCCTTTTCTAATGCTGTAATTTTTCAGGATGGAATGGGAATGTCACTGAGAGATTTGTGTCACAATTTAGTGGTCATCTGATGTTGTGTTAGTCTTGTTGTGATGTTCTTTGACTATAATTTTTTTTTCTAGTTCATTTTTCACTTGCTCTGAATCTGTGCTTTAGTGAGCTGGTCCGTTGGTCCTGAAGATATCTGTCTTCTTATAGATGTTTTCATTTGCAATCACAATGTGCAGAGCAGCATTTTAAAGTTAGATGTTTATACTACTCTGCTTTTGAAAGCACTCTGACTCGTTTTAGGTCTGTTTCCTACTTTTAATTCAGTCCTGTGCAACTCAAATAAAAGATGGTTGTGGTAGATGTGAACATTAGGGAATGAATGTACTGTATATAGTTATCTTTCTCAGACATTTCTAGAGTTTGAGTCAGTGGGCTAGAATTTGAGTAGTTGTAGAGGTCTATAATACCTAAGTGCTAAGGAAATGGGTTCTAACAAGGTTGAATGATTATTATAGCCTTGTAGAATAATCCTGTACCACTTGCTTACTGTGAAACCTGATCTAGATGGCACTTAAAATTTTATCTGTTGTTTAGGTTAGAGGAGGAGGAAGAGGGGAAGGAAGGGGTGACAGCTTTCAGCAGCAGCTTAGAAGTGGGAGTTTAATAATGGTCATCCTGGCAATCTAAAAGGGCTTTTCACAAGCAAAGGAGGAGGTGGGAGCCTAAAGTTGTGTCAGAGGGCAGGTGAGACGGAAATGCAGAAATATTCATGACTATGCAGTTGTCCTGGGTTGAAAAAATGTCTGTACTGTAGATAAGAAAAATTGTTAAGATTTGAGGATGCTGCTATTATTTGGAATTGCAATTTTCTTCATTTTAGTTGACCCTTCTTATGACATTGTTATCTTGTTTCATAGCTGGGTAGGATCTGTCCCTTGAGTATGTTTCTCTGATTTTTAAATTCTGTCAGCTGCCTTCAGTATCACTTCTAAAATGCTATTGCACATTTGTTATATGTTAATGGTAGCCACCAGTGGCTCATACACAGCTGTAAACAATAGTGGGCTTATCTCTCTCAGTGGCCACAGAACTCAACTTCTTGTCACCTACTTGTCCTAATTAGTGTACTATAAGCTTTCGAGGTGCAGACAAGGTTGTAGTTGTAATCCTATTGTTAAGTGCTGACATTCCTATTGCCTGGAGTCTGTTTGCTCAGTTAATTTTCTGAGCACTAGCTTGTACCAGCATGTGTGTGAAACTTAACTGGTCAATGCAGGTTGAACCCACTGACAGGGAAACAAATACATTAAAAGTATCTTCTATGACTGTAGGACTCTATTTGAATATTACTGTTTGTTTGGATAACTGTAGTAAAAGCAGTGCATCTTTTCTGTGCCTTTACACAGAGTTACAGCCTTTGTCTAGTGACCTTAAGGCATCTTTGTGCCTACCATTCCAGGTCATCTACTGAGATATGTTTTGGGTTAAATTAGAATTTGTAACAGGGATTCACACACATTTAGGTATCATGGAGGAGCCATTTGAAGCCACTTTAATGAACTTGGAGCTATAATTTCTGCAAGGTGATGGTCAAATACATGTCCTACAGGCTGCTCTTCCTCTTAGGTTTTATTAAGTGATTTTTCTGGTACTATGGAGCTCCAAGTCTTGCCTTTAAACATTGCAAAGAAGTTACTGGATAGTTTTAGTGATCCTTAATGCCCAAGATCTGATGTTTCTGACATATAACCAAGTACTGTTCGAGATGATGTGTTATTGCTGAAGTGGCTAAACAAGCTTTTTATGTTGCTGTTGATCTTAGAGCTTAGTGAGCTGCCAAAATAGAGTATATATAATATACTGTCAGGTCAGTTTGGATGTTGTCTTAGGGACTAGTCAGTGAAAGTTCTGATATTCTGAAAGTCTTGATTCAGATGTATCATTCTAGAAATGTCTAGTTTAGATGTCTAAATTGATCTTCAGAGGATGAATATTCACATCCTTAAATATCACTTTCCACTGGAGTATTAAGCCTTCAAAATAACCAGCAGTTTGTAAAACCATGATTGCCTGTAGTGAGCAAGACTTGGAGTGAAAAACCTGTAACTAAAAATCTGTAGTCATTTCTCTCCTTTCTGATCAGTGTCCAAACTATTTTCTTATAGCTACTTATACAACATGGATGTGTGAGGCAAGGTACTCTATGTGCTTCCCAAGTAACTGTACAATAAGGGTTTTTGCTTTCTGAATAGTCTGTAATTATATGGTTATTTTTCTTTCACAAGAATAATGATCTGAAATTCAAACTTGGACTATGCCCTCTTCTGAGGTTTTAATTGCAGTCTGGTGTATGATTTGGAAAAATAAATTCCCAGTTTAGTACCTTTCACAAAAGGTCTCATTGTTGCTTAGGAACCAACATAATGTCCACGAAAAGCACTATCCATGTTAGATAGTAAAAAGGTTTCATCTCAAACATATAACTATTCTGCTTCAGGAGATGTATCAGTGCTTGTAAGCCATCAAAAAATGCTATGGACATATGCAAACTTCTGCAGTATTGGTAAAAATACACTGCATGTCTACCTCAGTACTTCCTTAGAACAACGTCAGTTCTGATTAACTCAAAACTAACCAGAAAAAAAATTGTGGGTAGAGAACTGAAACTTCTCTCTAACGTGTTTTTTATCAGACTCCCTTGTTATGAGTATGGCAAAGCACACCTGTATGAGGAAGTTTTTCTGTATGTAGTTACTATGACTTTGCTAGTACTATAGGGTTGGTGGTTTTGTTTCTAATTTGGCTAATAGAAGGCAGCTCTCTCTGATGTAATTATGGCTTTGCTCTAGTATTTGTTATTGCTAGCAAATACTTTGACCAACTTCAGCAGAAGTTAGTTGACGCAGAAGGGACCACTATATAAGAAATGTAAACTCTATCAAAGTGTATAAATTAACCTAGAAACAAATTTATCTGGGTATTTGAAAAAAACACCAGTAAGGAAGAATGCATGACTATTCTCAAATTATTCTTCCTGAAAATGATTCTATTAATCAGAAATTATTGCTAACTAAGATGTAGTAGCCTAAAGAAAGATAGCCCTTTTCCACAGCAAGCATCAAATGAGAGAGATCAAGCTATGATAGAATTAAAAGATTATCTGGGTCAGTTTCAAACTTGTTCTACCTGATGAATTTTTCTAACCTCACTGATGATCCATTTTTTCCTGCTGTAAAAATAATGCTTGGAAATGTTGGTTTGTCCAAATTCACTCCCTTTCCAACTAATTCTGCATTGCTGTCCATCATCACCAGTTGGCAGTGTCCATTCTATGCTATGAATTCTACCCTAACTTTGTCATGGTCACATCTTTTGCATGAAATGTAGTGAATGGAACAAAATCCACTTTAGAGTCGCTAGAATGAAATCAGAGACCACAGAAACACTGAGCAGGTTAGATTTTTTAAAATCAGTGGAGCCTGTATCTATAAAACTTAAAAAGTTTTTCCTATTTCTTGATGTAATATAAAACAGTTTGAAGGAGTGAATGAAGAGAGCACTTTCTAAGGAGAGCTATACTACAAGACAATATTGCCATTTTTTTAAAAAAGAAACTTTGTAGAATACAACATTTATACAACATCTTATTGCCATTATAATGCCAAGAATTTGTTTTAAGACCTGCATATATTTTAGTAAGAACCCCCTCCCCCTTCATTTAGATAGTGACAACATATCTTTTACACAGTTAATTACAGTAACTCACATCAAAGCAGCTCCAGAAGGTATACTTCCCACTCAAAAACAAAATAAAAACCATTTCAGTAATGTCCTACTTGCACTGTTTGAAGAAAAATGGTCAAATATGGATAAAAATTTTACCTGTGTTCTCTTGTTATTTCTCAGTTTTTACCAGGAAGAGTGCTATCTTTGTTACTGATGTGCTCCTTTTGAAGATCTGAATATGTTTTCTGGTGATCACTCTCCGTGGCATCTTTTATGCAGGTGCTTCTTGTTGCTAAGAGATCAGTTGCTTAGAGATGGAAGTTTGTGTTTTTTGTAACAGATCAGGGGACATTGCTATTGAAAAGAAAATTTTGTAATTTCACCTCTAGAGCTCAATGTATCTGCTGCAAAATAGCCAGTGACAGAGGTGTACCTGCCTAATGCAGATTAGAATCGTAACTGGAGAGTAAACCAGAAAAGTAAACAGAGTTTCTAATTAGGTTCACTGGCTCTGAGTATTCAGGTTTGTCATTTAGCTGCGAGGTGCAACTAGACGAAATGTTAATTCTTTGCCTGGCATATCTAAATGCATTTTTATTTTCCAACAGAAAGGAAAAGAAGTCCAAAAGTTTTCTCTAAAATTGAGATGCACAATGTTGTTGATAATATGTTTTTAAAATGCAGTCCTGCACTGATACTGGAAAGGTCTTACTGACTATCTTATATATTTTGTATGTAGCTTCATTTATATTCCCAATTGTTTTTTTTACAGTGAAATTACTTTGCAAGCTAAAGGCTGGATATTGTGCTTTTTGATCCTTCTCTTTTTTGCTGTAGCTTTGGCCAACCTGAACAAACTTAATTTATGAGTATCCAAATATTTTCAAGAACTGCATCAAGCAATTGCAGGAATCATTGAAATAAAGACCAGAGATCTATAGAAAAAGACAGTGCTGTTATTAAAAGATGAGAATTACACAGAAGTATGAATAAGATACTTGAGCCTGTTACTTACTGTTTTGAAACACGAAAAGAAGTCCAAGTTTCCTGAATTTCTGCTGTGGGAAATCTTTTGCTGATTTGGCTGCCTCTTCTATAAATACACCTCTATGAATCCAAAGAGACTGCTTTATGAAATAGATCAGAAGCATCTTTTTTGCTTATTGCTCTCAAGTTTAGAAAATCCAGTCACTCGAGTCTGTTTTCAGCAAGGCCATGTTACATCCTGTGGCAGGAAGACATTCTGCATCCTTGTCTTTCACTATGAGGCCACAAATGTAAAAGATTCCCGTAAAATGTTTTCATTCTTCTTTTTTTCAAATTCACTCAACACTTCTGTATTAGCATTTAAAAAGAATAAATAAAACAAATTAGAGTACTTATAATAAGAAAACCCAGCTAAATGGCAAAAGGGTCTTATATCTGAAGGACTACGATCTCATGATCTCACTTGGAACAAAAGTTATTTAAGAGTTACATACAATAGGTCTAGTGATGAAATATTTTTAAGTCAGTGAAGGATGGGAGAGGCCTAGAATTTTATTGAATGTTCAGTCTATCTCTTTTGAGAAGCCTTTCCTAAAGTCAGTCAGCAATAAATAAATAATGGAGACAGTTTGGGGAGAATAAGGACTGAATTCATGTGGAAATGCTTCCGACATTACTGCAACCTCATTAAAGATACACAGCTTACAAAACCAGAAGCCAGCATAATTTCAGTCTGAGAACTGAACTCTTTTGTTCTTCTTCCACGTGCACACACTCTTCCATATCTGTTTATTATGCATAGACTTGTTTGCCGTACAAGCAGAAATGGGCAGAACTTTAGTGAACAATTCTGTTGTGTCCTGTGTTTAGAGCTTGTCGCAGTAATGGTTAAAACCTGTTGTATAATATCTGATGTTTTGAAAGCACTGAAGTTACTTTGGTTTATTTCAAAGAGAGGTGATAGTTTGTTTTAAATTTTTAAGCCTACCTAAAGTTTTGAGGGAAGTCGTGCATGAATATTTTCTAACAAGCCGGCTGTATGTTTGTGCTGCCTGTAGACTGGGATATTTACATTCTGGAGGAAATATCTTTTTATCCTGGTTTTAGTCCATTTCATGCTATATTTCTCATAGATTGTTAATGTGGACAAACTAATATAAATGATCAGTTCTGAAGCAAATGGATAATTGTTTCATGTATGCCACATTCAGCTGCTGAGAAGAAGCTTCTGTTGAACTTTGCTTGCTATTTTTCTCATGTTTTTCTTTGCGTTCCCCACGTATTCTTATTAAAAGTCAAACTCAGCATTTGTTACCACTGCAAACACCTCATTGCTTTTGTGTTCTGCTTAGGATATAAAGGGAAATTATGATAACTCCAACCTTTGCTTGGTTGCAGCTGCCACTTGCTGACTTTGGAGATGGTATATTGTTTTATAGGTGTTGGCTCAGGCTGTAGCATTAGTATTATTCATATTAGTAGTATTAATAACATGACTATTGGAAAAAGAGTTCTGGGATGCATTACTTTTATTATTGCTGAATTGCAATTAAAACAAATCTTAGTTCAATTTGGAAGCATCTATACCCTTAGATACGCTTTATTATACATGCAAATGGTAAGAATTAAACTACTTAGCTACTCATGTTATTTTTAAAAATCTCAGAATGAAGTTTGATAAAATAGGAAATTAATATAAGGAATGTGAAACCTACAGATTTTTTTTGTCAGCATGTGTTGCTTAAGTTTAGGGGAGTCCAAGAATGATCTGACCGGTTTCCCACACAAACACATTTTGCTTCCTTGCTCTATGATAATTTATTTACTCAAAAATACTAATTTCTAAAAATGAAAAATCTGCTACAGTGTTTTTGGAGCTGCTTCTTCTGTCAGTGCTATGTATCTATTTACTGATACAAAGAATTTGTGCATGAATCCTAATTCAGAGGCAAGAAGCCAGTTGAATTGGTATGAAGATGTCACAAAAGTGGTTAAATAATATGAAAAATACTTGTTTATAGTTAAACTAAGTTTTGCAAAGACTTATTTTTGTGGGATATATCTTTAAATGTTATTTCCATATGCCAGAGAAAATGTATTTAAGTTCTTTCATGCTAAAGAATTCCCAGAACTTTGTATAATGAAACCAGAATAATGGGACTTGTTGTTCACTACAAAGATCTGTGGTTGAATACTACAAATTCTTCAGAGCCTGAGTAGGCATTCACTGAATTAACAAAGTTCTTTTTTATACCATTAAAAGTAATGCAGGGTTTTTTTCCTAAATATTTTACAGCAGACTTTTTGGGAAAAAGGATGCAAAATGCTCTTGGTAGTTGAGCAGAAGGGTAGCCAACCCTGTAAGGACCCAGTTGCTCATGTGATAAAATTGATTACAGTTTTAGTAATAAGGGCTTGGAGATCCCAATTTTTCTTCTATACATAGCTTTAGAAGATTTATGTAGCTTGTAGTTACAACACCAAGCTAATTTGGCAATTTTGTGTATCAAATCTTTGCAACTCATATTTTAGGATATATTCCAAACCCCTCAAACTTTAGAGGTTGTTAGAAAGTGTTCTGTGTTGATGTTTAACATTTAGAGATGCCCAAAGAAGCTGTGAGAGCCTCATTCCTGGCAGTGTTCAAAGCCATTTTGGACAGTGCTTGGAGCAGCCTGGCCTGGAAGGCATCCCTGCCTGTGGCAGTGGTCAATACTAGATGGTCTTTAAGGTCCTGTCCAACCCACACAATTCTATAATTCTACTGTGTCATGGAGGCCTCTCCTTTTCAGTGAAGCACATTTGTTGTTATTCTGAATGTTGGAAAAGAATAGGAAATTAATTTTATTTATGAATTTGTTTATTTTTTAGTGCTGGGTGAACAGAGTAATGAAGGCAGAAGATACACATATCTTAAAGCAAAATGTTGTTTTTAGGGAATTCCATTTCTCTCAGTAAACTATAAAATCCCTGGACAGGGCTCTGTGAAAAAGAATTAGGATGCCCGAATCTAGACTTGTTTGTGTGGTATCTTACAATAGATCAGGAAATATATAAGACAGGCTGGGAAAGTTGGGGCTGTTCAGCCTGGGGAAGAGAAGGCTGCGTGGAGACCTCATAGCAGCCTCCCAGTATCTGAAGGGGGCCTATAAGGATACTGGGGAGTTGCTGGGGAGGAACTCTTCTTTAGGGACTGTAGTGACAGGAGAAGGGGTAATGGGTTCAAACTTAAACAGGAGAGGTTTAGATTGGATCTAAGGAAGAAATTCTTTCCTGTTAGGGTGGTGAGATTCTGGAATGGGTTGCCCAGGGAGGTTGTGAGTGCTCCATTGCTTGCAGTGTTCAAGGCCAGGTTGGATGAAGCCTTGGGTGGCATGGTTTAGTGTGAGGTGTCCCTGCTTATGGCAGGGGGGCTGGAACTAGATGATCTTAAGGTCCTTTCCAACCCTAACTATTCTATGATTCTATATTACTTCAACCCACAAGATGAATTCCTAAGATTAACAGCAGGTCATGCAGTGGGAAGCCAGAAGAGTTCCTCTCATTTCATCAAACTTTATCAAAATCAAGCCATCTGCTTTAACATTGATGGAGAAATTCTACTGGAAAACATCCTTGGTGGAATCTCTCTGCTTGGCTTACTAAACTAGCTGTGAGCAAGTCACTTGCAATCACCTCCTTTCTGGCCTCTGGGCAAAGCTTTTTGGTGGGAATACAGAAAATGAATTTTTTTTTTATATAATTTAATTAAGAATTAAAAAATTAAAAAAGAATATAATCACAGGTGGTAGTGTTCTACACATGTCATGTGTTCTACCTCCACTAGACACAATAGATTTGGTGTATGTGGTGATTGCTAGCCAGGATTATACAATCTGCTGATTGTAGTAAAATCAAAGTAGTCTACCTTGTAAATTAGATTAACAAAGAATGGGCTAGATGTATGCATAAGCTACTTGTTTCTGCTCTCTCCATGGAAGTATAGTTGTTTCCGTAACGTGTCAGCCAAAACTGCTTTCTGCATTTTGTTTCTATTTTTCATTTAAAAGAATTAGAAAAAAGCCTGGATCGGCCAAAAAAATTGGATAAATGTGCATTTTCTTGTCTCCCCTTGAAGAATAATTAATAACAGATGAAACAATCCTAGGTTTCTCTGGTGCCCACTGGGTAGCCTGCATCCACTGTGGCATGGAAAAACGGCTATACTGGAGCAAGAGGCAATCCAGAATCTGTTCCCTTTTGCTCCCTGCTCTGATGAAGCTGCTCTCTATACGGTGTTGGGTTCTGTGAAGTGTAAAATCATCCTAGAGTGATGATGTTTTTCCCAGGTAACAGCTGTCCCTGTGCAAAGGAGGAGTCTGAGGTCCATTTTTCTGTCATCCTATTCATCTGACATCTTCCCAGCCACTTTTTTGGTCACAGTCCAACCTGTCTCAATCTTATAGCAGTGACATTGTGATAAAGGGTTTTTGAGATCCCATTTTTCTGTCATCCATAATTCAAGAATCTACTTAGTCAATAATTTTGACTATCATCTGCTCCGTCCTCTTTAAATGGCAAAGAGAAAATTTCTGCATAAGCTTGCTGTAACGCTGCTGTGCATAGCAGCTACACATCTGTGGTGGCTGCTACTCTGTTAATACATTATGTGTAAAAATCTAAATATCTGTGTGTTCAATCTGGCCTTAAGTAGGCCTTCCACATACTTCCACTAGTTACAGGATGCTTCCGAGAATCTCTCCTTGCTGAAAATTCTTTAGGAATTTTTAAGGTGTACCAAAAGAAAGAAAAGCTTTTGGAGATGCTTGCTATACCATTGGGTACAAAACAGTCAATAAATGCCTCTTGAAATCTTTTCTATCTGTACTGCCTTGAGATAGGTTCAAGTCTTCAGAATTGTCACTTCTGGGGACTTGAGTTTTGGTGTTTGTTGAGGTTTTTTGTTGTTTATGAGCTTTATAAAAGAAGTTCTGTGTGGGCTTGAACACTCAGAAAGATCTCAGTAATCTCATTTATCTGAAACAGATGCAGATGCAGGAAAAACTGTAAGTGGTGTGGCTGAGAGCCATTATTTAAGAGCCATTTCCATACATCTGTTTTTATTAAAACCGGGTTTCAGTGTTTGGGTACTTTGTGCTTCATTACAAACATTCTTTCCCTGAATAATAGATATGTGTGCAGCTGCACAGTAGCCAGTGGACTCTTTCAGCTTTTCTTTTGAGGGCCATTTTCCTCCCAGACCTGTAGCTTATAGGACTTGCTGTACACATCACACTGCATTTTTGGTTAATAGTTATTTTAATGATCTATATTGATAAAAACCTATGTAATCCACTGTGGCGTATTAATAGCAGAATGTTTACTGTTACTTGGGAATTGTCTACCTCAACTGCTACTGCATGAGCTGGTTACTATTTTGGACTGTACTAGGGGGCATTTTGACTAGATTTTGAAAAACTTTTAAATATCAAACACTTTGGTGAAGTGACTGGTGGTGGCATTTGTTGGTAAGTCTTTTAGCAATATCTGTAAAGAAAAACTCTCTTTGCTTGGAATTAGTTTGTCTGTAGGAGGTGGTGATTGTCAGCCCTCCAAAAACACACACAAAAAAGGAAAAAAGATTATGGTAGGGTTATGTTGCTATTGCCTTTTGAAACAGGCATTAGACAGCTGTTGTTCAGCACTGTTCTTGCCTATTCAGAGGACTTAAATCTTGTAATAAAATTAAGCTATATTTTCTTGGTGACTCCCCTTCAAATTCTTCTTCCCATTCTGTCTACACCAGGTTGGTAGAAGAGCATTGAAAAACTCCTAAAAGTAGTCAAAATGGAAAGAGTTAACAGTATGGATATTTTTCTTCTGCATAAGTTCAGATCTTAAAACTATCTATACTTGTTAATTCAAGAAGTACTTCTTATTTTGAAGATGGGGGCAGTGTGTTCTTGTCACAGCCAGAAGAAGCTATAATCAAGCATTACAGGAACAGGTCACAGACATGCTATCTCAAACTAACTTTGTATTAAGTATCTGAGTGCCTACAGTTTCAGCTTGTTAGCTGTTCAACTTGTTTACTTTTGTTCTTCTTCTCCTGAACTTGTATTGCAGCTGGTGAGAGACAGGAAGAGTGTGTGAAGATTTCTTTAGCCTTGATGTGTGTAACTAGTGAGGGCTATCTCAGATTTTCTCTCTTTGTCCATGGATGTAAGATAATTAGAGAGCAGTACTTCGGGGTCTGGGGAAAGGTGTTTTGAGAGACAGCCTATTTGCTTGCAATGATAAAATGTGCAGGCTATTCAGAGTAGTTTAGGACAAGTCTTCAGATTGTTACAGGCTTCTCTGACATCTAAATACTTTCTTTTTCCTGTCTCTGCAAATCCTGTGCAGCATTCTCTTATGTAATGGCTGCAGGAAAAGTGATGCAGAACTTTTACTTGAATGCTCAGCCACAGAAGCAAAGTCTATTCTATTAAACTTTCAATCCACTTCCCATATTTTTCTCCATTTTAATTTTCTTTTAAGTAATATGCATACTATACAAGTATGTGTTTTTATCGCATATAAGAACCTGATTTACTCAGGATTTTATCACACTGATTTAGTGTTAGTATTATCTACTTTACATTGTAATTCTTTGGATGCCTGAGTAGTTCATGCCAGTAAATTAATTTCCTCTTTTGCACATGAGATTAAAAGTAATTCTTCATCCAAGAAATGGAAAATATAGAAGCTGAAAAATCTTTTTATTAGAACTGGTATGCACATATGTGAGAACATATGTGATTAGCAGTTCTACATTGCACTAATGTAACTAAACATATATATGTGGGCCCACTTCAATGGCTGCTGCCTCCTTTCCTGTAATATGTGGTCTGAGTATATTTCTCTCAACCTGTTCACATGATTCAGGTTCTTCTGTCTTCCTTTGAAGGAAAGCTCCCAGATAGCAAATACATACTGCTGCTAGGTATTGTCTTTTCCCATTATTAACATTTTTCCTTACTTCTGGGGCTTGTCTGTTGCTGCTTATATCTTCATAAGTTTAAATTGATAAGCACTGTTTTTGTTGCTCTAATTATTCCTACTTGGTGGACTTGTGAACAAACCTCCTTCCTTCATTAACTCCTACCACTTTATTCTGTAGAGAAGGTTGGGAATATCTGCCTGTCTGAGCTTTCTTTGCACTGTAATTCCAGTTTCTTGGCCTGTTTTCAAAGGGGAAAGGTAGGATTGCAGACTTGAATGAATACTAAAGAATAATTTCTTGCTGTTTGGCCAGATAATCACCGTGTATTGGCCAAGTGCTGGCACCGCACTCCTACTCCTTGGAATCGCTCCAGATATGGTAGGAGGCTATGGGTTCACTAAGGCCACTGGACTTCGTGGTTTTGTGGGGTGACTTCAGCAGCTTGAATACACTGGTTGTCTATTGGTGCCACTTTAAGAAAAAAGCTCCAGTATCCCCTTAATTTTCCAAAGCAGATTTCTGTTATTGGGCATTCCATCCAAGTGGGAACAGGAGTCCACTGTGCTGTTGTATCACATACAAGTCTTTGTAATGGTTACTTAGATATATTGAGGGATGTTTAAGCTGGTTGTTTGGGGTTTTTTTTGTTGTTTGTTTGTTTTTGTGTTTTGTTTCTGTTTTGTTTTTTTGTTTTTTTTTTTTTTTTTATAAAACGGGTTTATTTTCACCATGGTTTT
>NDXB01012150.1:90905-102423 GCA_002631895.1 Agapornis roseicollis
GGGGGGGGGGAACTAGATGATCTTAAGGTACTTTCCAATCCTAACATTCTATGATTCTATATTCAAAACCAGTAAGCTCTTCTCAGCTAATCTAAATTGAATCTAAAACTTGTAAATACAAGAGCTGTTCTATTACGGTCTAGAATCTGATGAGTTCTCCAGATGTATCTGAGTTAAAATCCTCCATTTGATTTTGCAGCATAGGAGGACTTGCATGAAAGTAGTTGTTCTTTATTTGAGTCCCTTACATTTGTTGCTTGAAGCTTATGATGCATTAGTTTTAAAAGTAAAGATTAACAGCAGCAAATAACATTGCAAGAATTAAATATCAGTCTACCTTCCAGATTGACTTGTGCTTGTTTGTTCTCTTTTTGAACTGGTGCATTGCATTATTTGTAAATAGAGTAGTTTTATAAAGATGAATAAAGGAGCAACTTTGGGTAAATAGTTCCTAAATTATCATATATTGCACAGCTCTGAAAGAACGATCTTTTTAATTTCTGACTATGAATATTAGAATTGCCTATGAAGAGTTGAGGTGCTTGGGTTCATAATATTCTCATTTCTGCTTGGTGTTGTGATGGATTGCAAAACATTTTATGGTGTTGACTCTCACTTTCAGCAAGCAGAACATGTAAAATGAATGCTTTCTCAACCAAAACCCAAGTGTTTTGTATAGATGACTTTTTGATTGATAAACTTTAGTCTATTCTAAATCAAGAGCATCTGTATGAATGTGTTTTTCAGCTTGGTTTTTATAAAGTCAGTCATTGCTGGAATGAAGTATTTTGAATGGACAAAAGTCCATTCCAAATTCATAGATCTTGGTTATTCCAAGATAAGAAATCACTCCATTTATATTTCTCACTGGATATCTAATGTTGGACAAGCATTCATCATTTGATATGAATTTAAAATAAAATTGAATGTAACCTTTATCAGCTGATTTTGGCTTTTAATACCTTCTAGTGATAGAGTCAATGCATGGACAACCCAACCACACAGGTTTTACAGTAAAGTATGAAGTTTAATGCCTAGATGACGTATGGAGTAGTCTGCCAAATATTTTCTTCCTACCTTCAGTAAGATTTAAAATGAGGTATATTAAACAGATTCCTATGAGAATCACTGCCTGAAGAGATGGATGGAATCACAGGGTTAAGGTAGTTTACTCTTACGGACACAGAGTGGACTGTTTTATCCTTGTTTTTGGAATTATTTCTGTAGGCGAAGAAAACCAGATACTTCTATGGTATGCATTGTCTTCAACTTCACTTTCTTTGCAATTTTAGGTCCGAGTGATGGTGGATTTATGTAACAGCACAAAAGGGATATGCTTAACAGGTATGTATATTGCCTTAAGCACTACACCTATGTTATCTTCAGGAATAAAGAATTACAATGTCTTCAAAGAACTTGAGGTTCGACTGTGTTGGAGAGCTGTGCTATTTATTGAGAATGTATATATCAATTATGCTACTTGTATAAAGAAGATAATAGGTGCTACTTTGGGTTTTACCTATACCAACTTAATATAAATGTTGGAATCTAAGAAGCTCAGTTGATGTTAGTTGGAGCTATTTCTTTCCTAAGTAATTTTCATAAGCAAATCTTACAGACTTGGGTGTTTAAAATACTAGCTGATGTTTAGTCTTGGTATTTTTGTGTATGTTCCCACACTTCAAAGCTAACATGAGATGAACATATAGGATGTAGAAACTCACTTCCATTGTTTAACTGCTGTGGAGTGATGAGTCTTAGAGTAATATGTTTACCTACCCCTGCTTTGCATTGGATCATGGTAACAGGACATTGGGTTTTATATGTTATCAGTGAGTAATTGGAACGGCTGGTAGCTAGAAGAGATTATTTGAGAAGTTTCTTTGTGATTTGATGAAAAGAATTTCAAGATGTAGCCGTTTTAAGGGCTATGGTCCAGTTTTGAATTCTGTAACAGACTGAGTTGTGCTCTTTTTTGAAGGTGAGAAGATTAGAAATAAGCCACTTTTTATGTGTTTAAGAAAATGCTTTATTTACTGTATGGTTTGTGTTTTCAAATGGCTATTGGGTCCATTTGGCTGACCCGATTTCAACATAAATGAGTGTTGTGGCACTATTCCCATGGTACACAAAGATGCTAAATACTGCTTCTGAAAATGCAGATCAGTTCTGACTGCAACCGAAGCTGAACCATAGACAACTTAGAAGCTTGTTTCTTTGAGCTCCAGACTTCTGAATTTATGCTGCTTGGTGCCTTCTGCACATTTTTACTCTCTTGACACCATTAAACTTTGTTACTGGCTTTCTCTGCTATAGTCATTTGTGATAATTGCTGCTTTTTCAAGTACCTTTCTTGTTTACATTATGCTTATACAAAGATAATAAAGTTCCTCAGTTTTTGAGATAAGAAGTAATTGAACGCACTGATGGATGTAACATTGTAATGTGGAAAAAATGGTCATTTACTGGAAAATTGGCAGAAAGATGTTAACTGACGTTACTGCCTGTACTGATTAAAAGAGATAATTGCTGTAATGGTATTATAAAATAGTTTTCACTTTACTCATAATGCTTTCTAATTAATGCTGAAAATTGTCATCGTTATGGAAATCTAGTAATTACTGTTATTTTCTGTTGTAGAGTTATGTTGAAACAAGACTACTTTGTTGGCTAGATGAAAATGCTCACAGAACTAATTTGGTTCTTTAATTGCAACTGCCACCTTTCTTTGTATTCTCCTAACCTGCTTTTCCTGCTTGTTTTTTGTGGCTCTTTTTTTTTAACATGTATTGGTGATAAATCTTATTGCAGAAATGTTTTTGGTTTATTCTTGCTTTACTCTTGCCTGCTGTGCTTTCTTCTCATTGAGGCCCTATACCTGAACTAAGCCAGAGAGAATGAAACAGATTTTATTGCATGGGATGTTGCTGAATACCTGAGCCAAGACCACTTTCTAATACACCAGCCGGGGCCTGTGGGAAGCTTACGTTCCAGACTGGAGAACAAATACGTGTGAGAAGTCTGAGTGTGATTTAGATATAGTCAATAATAATGACAAGACTTTCTAATTTTTTCCCCTATTTAAATAGTTTGAATCCTGAACTGCAATGAAATTCATGAGAAATATAGCATGTATTTTTAATGTGTATTTTCAACAGGATTTCTAATTATGACATTCATCAGTATTGTTAAATCTATTCTTCTGCAGTAGGGTTGTGGAGAGCACTTATATGATGGAGATGTGATGATTGTTAAATGCCCTGCATTCATCCACCAAAGCCGTGACAGTGAGAGTACATTGTAGAGGTGGTTGTTTGCCAAACCTTTATCAATAGAAATTTGCAAAAAGCAATATGTAGGTGTCTGTGTAATCACTTTTAAGGATACTCTTTCAGTAAGTGAGTTTCTGCTAACGTTTAAATTGTTATTTATAATACAAAGCAGCTAAGCTCATAGGTGTTCACTTTGAAATCTGGGGGGGGGTTTCCTCCCCTTTTGCTGTTCTGATTTAATCCTGATAAATTCAGTTTGGAATTGTTTTTTGTTTCTTACTAGCTTAAACTCACCATTTCTTCTTTCTTGTTCTTGTTGTAGGTCCCCCAGGTCCCCCAGGTAAGATGCTTGGTACAACTGCAGTAACATTTTTGGATAATAGAAACAGTTGCTGGTACAAAACCTTGAAATGTAGAAGTGTATCTTTTATGGCACAGTCTCCCTTTGCTAATTAGAGTGAGAGGGTTGAATGACTGCCTGCCTTCCCTGCTTTTATAATTACCGTATTTAGGTCAATTCGTGCCCCTTCTGAGCAAGGGGGAGGTTTTAGACATTATACTTTTCTACTGGAGGGAATGCAATAGTTTTGTATTTGCTGAAACTTATTTGATCAAAACCAGGTGAAATTAAGTGTTTAAGTAGTATTTAGCTGAAGACATGAATGTATGTATATAAAACCCCCAACAACCCAGGTAAATTGATATTATATGATAACACTAAAAGCATCACTTAAAAAAATGTTGGTTAATGATTCTACCTTCCCACCTCCCCTGTAACTTTTCCTCCTTGCTTATTTAATTCTTTCTGTTCTCCCTCATGGGTTGCTAGGCTATGTGAATGGTTACTTGCTTGCTTTCTGTGCTGCTTTAGCTGTGGGTCTGCTTAGAATAATTCTCTGTATCAGAAAAGTATCAGGTAAATTTCGTTTGCCAGGGTCCAAATAGCAGTGAGAGGTAGTGATGTCTTCTCAATCAACCAGTCATGGTTTGGCACTGCAGTATTCTGGACAAGTAGGTAAATGTTGTTCTTGTGTTAAATTAGTGTAGCAGATACCATGAGCAACATTAAAGCTTATGTGGCTTGTGGAAGGTGCTATACTCACTGCCAAATTCAGAAATAAATGGATTCCACACTGCTTGTCATTGAAGTGGAATCCAAAAGGCTGATCTGTGCTGGCCTTAATGCAGACTGTGGGCAGTGTTAATTTCAGTCAGCTTGCTGATGCACAGGCTGGGGCAAAAAAAAGCATCTTACCTTTAAGTTTGGTTTCATAGCTTTTTCTTGTTGTGGGTGGGTGTTTTCCTGTTTGTACTGGTTTGGTTTGGTGGTATGGTGGGGGTTTGTTGTTGTTGGTGGTGGTTTTTTGTTTGCTTGTTGTAGGAGGACACTCTATTGGCATGAAGAACATCATGGCCAAATACAGGATTTTATATGCCATATGTATTAGATAGATGTAAACTTTACGTAACTATAGCAGAATTAAGGATAAATTGCATTTAACAGTGCAAACATTTATCATTTATGCTGTTTGGTTTGCTCAGGGCCTCCAGGACTTGATGGACGACCTGGCTACAATGGATCAGACGGACTCCCAGGTATACCAGGACAAAAGGGAGAACCAGGAATAAGTGGAAAAAGAGGAAAAATAGGTATTTTTTTTTTTTTTTGTGGTAGTTTAAAAAAGAGATTGCTTCTTACTATTATTTCAGATGTATTTGCTTTTAGACCTTTGTACAAGGGGAAGGATTTCATGTTTACAAAGAAGCTGCATATTACAGAATTCTGTAGATTCATGGTTTTACACCAAGCTTTGGTAGATTACTTCAGATTTAACCTACAGTAAGAAAAATGATACGATATTGTAAATTAAAGCTGTTGAATCTCAGTATTCTGAACTTGCTAATAAATACTGTTATTGGAAGAATATTTTCTTTCACTCACCTGCCAACATAATGGCCCTTAGACTTTAGATGTCTTAAAAAGGGAAAGCCAGAGTTTGTGGGTGCAATCTGTTGCATATTATCATAGTTTTGATTCCAGATTCATAATAACTGTGGCAGGAGCTGTATATTTGCATGTTTTGCTTCTTTTCTATGTTGTTTATTTAGGCTGGAAGCTCTTATTTTTCAGTCTTGGGTACACTTTGTAATGTGTTTAGCCCACAAGAGATGTTTTTATGGTGGTTGACGAAGCTATTTAGCAAAACTTAACTTATTTCACCACATGTTTCTGCTAAAAACTGAGAGAATCAGCAGCAGAAATGCTGCCATTTCTTAGCTGTCCAGGTCATCATGAGGAAATGGGACAGGGAAAGGCTATAGAGAACAGAAGTAGACCTGGCAAGCTAGGTTCAACAAATCACTGCACAGTAGCTGAGGCAGTTACTTCAGGCAAAGCCTGTAAACTACTGTGAAGCTGTAAAGTGGAAGCAATTGGTTTATCCACTGACTTGTCTGATGCACAATAGCAATGTACAAGAACTGATGGGTAGTTGGTGCCTTCAAGACAGAATGAAAAAGCAATTGGGTTGTGCATGGTAGAAGGATAAGGAGAAAAAAGGGCATCAAAATGGTAAATTTGAGAGGGGCAGAGAAGAGGGAAGGGTATGCCCATGAATGAACATTCTGAAATTAGCAGGTTGGTATTTATAGTGGCCCGTCTATTATTCTGGCTTTTGCACATAGCTGTGTGGGTTTGCTGCCAGGTACAAGTGGGACAATTGCCTACTATATCTCGAGGCATGGCTTGATCTGTCACTCCAGTATCTTCAGTAAGTGCTTAAAATTGGAAATGGAAGTGAGAATCAGTATTCGGAGAGTCAGTGGCAATTGTGCCAAAGGCACACTTCAGATTTCACCCCAGAACTGTACTTGTTTCAGATTTCACAAAATCAATTTAAATAGTAAAATCATGAGTAGAAAACTACGCATTTTGGTCTCAAGTATTAACAAATGTAATTCGGTTGAAACCTATGGCTGCAAGAACACGCACATTTCTACTTATGCAACTGTTAAGATTCCCTCTTCTAAAGCAAGAATATACAAATTGCCACAGAAGTAGACTACAAGCTTCTGATGTGTCAGTTGTGCAAACACAACATTGTTTTTCTTATTGCACAACTAAATCACACAGGACAAAGGAATGAATACCTTGCTAACTATGTTAGTTTACCAAACAATCCAGTGCAAAAAGTACCTGGACCGATACTTTCACCAAGCGTAGAGGGAGGGTTATAGTAGCCATGTTAAAATGTTACCAGGAAGCCATTCCTGTTCTCTGTTGGGACACTGGAAAATTTTAGAAGTGCAGTGTGTGTTGTAATGTTTAGTAATTGCTTTAAGAAAAAGCCTACAACCATGAAAATCCCGTTCTTCAGTGCCTTGAAAATGTGAGATAAAGATAGTACTTCACATCTTCACTTACTCTTCTTTCTTACCCAGAAATTTTCTAGCCAGTGTTAACGAGGCCCAGGTCTGTATATTTCATGCTCAAACCTCAGAGATCACGGGGTAAAGAATGTATTATTAGCATCAAACAGATTGTACCAACTTTCTTTTCATATTAGGTTACGGTATTGTTTTGGAATAGACATATTACAGCTACCCAGTTAAATACAGGTGAAAAAAATAACACGATTGGTTATGTTTTGTATTTAAAAGTGTATTGATTGATGCTTAATACTGGAACAGTGCACTTGGTACTGAATCACTTTTTATTTCTAGGTGTGCCAGGACCAAAAGGTGATCAAGGGCAGAAAGGAGAACCTGGAGAAATGGGTTTACCTGGCAAGGATGGTATGCCAGGAGGAAAAGGTGCAAGAGGAGCAAAGGGTGAAAAGGGGGATGCAAACAATGATGTGATATTAGAAGGTAGGAAGAAGTGCTCTTAGGAGCTCTCTTGCAACAGTGTGCTTGATAAAGATGTACGGTGGTTCTGAAGCATGAATATGATCTGCAGGAGTAGGACCAACCAGTACAAACATGTTATCATGAACAGTGAAGTTCAAGTGTTTCTCTGTGCACAAGAAAATGTTCTCTCTTTAATGCAGTCTTCACAAAAGCTTTTCTGCTTGGGCTTTGAGTTGAGGTGTACATGGATTCTGACCTTTCCAGTACCCTTCCAGCCAGTTGACCTCCTCCTGCTCTTTCTTGCAGTGTTGTTTTCTTTGTCTATTAGAAAATGAAGGGCAGGTTTCCTCTCAGGAATATGTGAGGCAGCCATAAATATAAGCTGTGTAAAATTACAGCACCGTAAAAGCTGATGCTGGAGTCTCAGAATACAGTAACAAAAAGCCAACAGTGCTTTATAACTCTCTAATGTGCCTGTAATCCAGATAAATTGCACTGATGTCATACCACTTGTGAAGTTTTGTATGGTTCGTCTTCTAACATACAGCACTCCACTGTGTTTATTGCACCAGATTTCTATATGCAGATACCCCTTAAGAAGGGGAGGGGCTGTTTTACAGATTTCTGAAAGTCCATCATGTGAACACATACATTTCTTTGCAGGTTGCCTGTTCCCTAGAGCGCCTGTCGCATTGTACTCTGTTTTGTACCTAGGTGCAAAAGGTGAATCTGGACCCCCAGGGCCCCCTGGACCACCTGGACCCCCAGGGCCTCCAGGAAAACGTAAAGGCAAAAATAAAGCACAGCTTCAGGAGAACATATACAGCAGCAAATGCACAGGTTAGTTTTTTCCAGTGTTCTTTTTAGTATAGTAAAGTCTCATAAAACAGTATGCATGTGTTTAATTTTGTTGGCATCAATAAAATCGTAAAAACTTGAAGCTGAGCATGTGGTTAGGTGTTTTGCTGAAATATAATTTGGATAAGGCAGCAAGCTATCTCCAGTATAATAGTAGTCTTCCAATCATGCTGTTCAATATACTTAATTGTGCTCAGCCAAAGTATTTATACATGGGATTTTCTGTTGGATGGGATACATTTGGATAGTAAGAGAAAGGCTGTTGAAATTTTTTGCTTTTAAATGCTGAATTTTAATTTTATATGTAACTATAACACCAGGCTACATTTCACTGTATTCTGCAAAATTAAATTATCTGTTATTGGCAGAAGTGAAGGAAGCTTGAACTAGCTAAGACTTCTAAAAGCTGGAGGAGTACAAAAGGATTCTCTGAGACTTTGTGTCCATTTGAAAATGTAAATTTTGGAGCAGGGTGATCTTGAGCTCCTTTCTACTGTTGTTGTTCATCATTATTGCATCCCGAATGCACGTGGATCATGAGTCTCTTTTATTTCATTTACTATAGCTGTGTTGGTGAAATATATGGCTAATTTTAATACTCATAAACAAAAATTAGAGTAGATTCCCTCCAAACTGTGTCTGCGAATTGCACAGCAGCTACTGTTAGAACCAAAATATGAACATCCAGACTACTGGTTCATAGATTGTATGTTGAAGTGTAGCAGCTGCTATGCTTTAAGTCCCTGATCAGGTGCTGATATAACAAAGAGTTTGACATGAGAAATCTCTGGCATGATTTTTGGGTGAGCTGCGTACTAGTAAATCCTCATGGATTTAACTTGATACTGTGGACTGTTGAAAAATCATGCCAAGATTGTATTTTTAGCTTACTCCAATTCTTGGGTTTGTATCTGCATAGTAGATCTGGCTGTCCTTGTCCCTTACCACTGGGTGGTATTGCATTCAACAGGGTAGTGGCTTTCAGTGACTGCTGTTACCCTTGGAGTTCTGGGATGGATTTTCCTCCCAGCTGTGTTTTCAGGCGAGGTCAGAGTGATCCTATAAACTTAGGAATAGCAAAGGATGTCTCAGTTACTAATCTTAAGACATTTCTGGAAGAGAGTTATTTGCAGCACTGCTTGTTAAAGTGGGATTTCTTTCGTAATTGGGAATGTAGTTTCTTGATAGGCATACCAAAAGAGAATAGCTTCCCTTTTGGGAACTGAAGAACTACATATAGTTATTAAGTGTGAAACAAGCAGAGCAATTTGTATGTGATATCTTTTTATGTCACCATCATTCAGCACAGTTTGCTGAGATGATTTTTTTATTATTATAAATGCATTAATTAACACTAATGTCAAAAAGTGTCAAAATTAGCAATTGAATATTTAATACTGGGTGAAAAAACGTACCACCTATTTTTGCCTCTTATTATAGCATTTAATTGTAGTAACAAGTAAGAATCTCAATCAAGAGAGCCTGGGTGTTGATGTATCAGAACAGAACCCAAAGAGCCTCCTTACAACAGAAAGTAGATAGCTGGAGCAGAAATCTCATCCCATTTGAAATTCAGAAATGCATGAACTATTGTACAAGATAAAATTGGACCATTTACTCAGGTACCCTCTCTTCAAGTGTTGTAACAGACTGAAGTGCTTTGGAGGATAAGCTAACTGATGGATCTCTAATGGATTTTAAAGCCCAGCGTGCAAGTAGAAGTTATACTCGAATAACTCTGCAAAGATGAGCTCTTCCTCAGTGAGCATTTACTTTTTATGAGTTAGTAGCTGCAAGATCTTATTACCAAAATTCAAGGAATAAGAGAGCTTTTGTAATTAAATATTCATATCCCTTTGAAGAAAAAATACAGATGCTGATTTACAACTGCAGTTAACTTATTGTATAGAGTACAAAAACGGTTTCTTTAAATTTTGTATCAGGTAAAACTTTCAGAGAAGAGAATAATTAGCTGAAAGCTCAGGTATATTTGTTCTCAATAGTACTGTTAGCTAACTCTAATAAAAACATCTCTGCTCCACACTCCCTTGCTCCAGCCTTCCCGCCCTCCCAGACAGCCCAAGTCAATAGTTTTAATGTCTTCTAAACTCCATTAACTGTCAGCCAGAATGTTTCAGCTTTTTTTTTTTTTTTTTTTTTTTTTTTTTTTTTTTTTTTTTTTTTTTTTTTTTTTTTTTTTTTTTTTTTTTTTTTTTTTTTTTTTTTTTTTTTGAAAGAAAGCAGAGAAAATTCCACCCAAGAATCTCTAATGGAAAACTATCTTTTTAATCTTAGTTGCTTTCTGTTTGATGCAGCTGAAAGTCCTCAGAGTATTGCAGATATTTTCAAATGCAAATAATGCACTCAGCTTCACTGGAAACACTGACCTAGTCCTTGACTACTCTATAGCCCTAGATAAACTGCTGTATACGACACTGCTCATTCAGTTAACTGCATTTGTTAGACTTAGTCCAGGAAAATTAACTTGTGCATTGCAACTTATAATTTACACTGAGTGGGTCCCTTTTCTGAGATATTTTAACACTATTTTGAGATCAGAATCTGGAAAGGGATCTAGAAGGATTGCTGGATTCTAGCTATAGGCATTCCTCTTCCCCTGGTTGCACTGACTATGCCTTATTGTGGAGATACACTGTGATCACTTACAAACTTTTAATGTCATCACTAAATGTCCTAGATAAATGGGTGGGAGAAATATGCGTAGTTCTTGTTCTATCTTGGAGCAATTTTGTTCTTCATGAACAAAGAGTAAATATAACCTAAAGGAGAAAAAAACAATGCAGTATAATCTGTCCTTTCTTTCCTAAATGTCACAGTAACCTTTCAGCATTATTTTAGTTATTTCATATTTTTGCTGCCTTTCTCATTTAAACTTCAGCACAGCTATGTAAGTCCTAGAAATATACTGGAAGGCAACAGTGAAAAACACATGTCCAAAAGAATTTGCTGCCTGCATGTCAAGCAGTGTGAAATGTGTAAGGAGATGAAGGTTAAGAATGGAATTAGAAAACAAAGCTACAGTTAAATCAGGGTATCATCTGCAAAGAACTGAGAACTGTTCTCTCTGGTTATTCATTCTAAGCAAACTGAAATGTGTTGCATTGTTTTGAAGGCAGAAGAGGCATCTGGGTTTATAGAAAAAGGTTCATAAATAATATTATTCAGGCATTGTTTTAACAGTAAATGCTAAGAGTAAACCCAACCCAATTTACAATTTAGTTACTCTAAACTGTTGAGAGATGGGGAAAACCATTTCCAGGTGTTTGTTTCTAATGTGAGCCATTTCTATGTGTATAAGGAATATAATGTAAAATTTCCCTTAGTCTTTCATGCTGATTAATAGTATGGGTAACTGACCTGCATTCTTATGCATTATGTGTCAGTGTATGTGTTCAAACTTTATTACTGTCTTGGGCATTAACAGCATAAGCAAAACTTCCAGTACTGCCTACAGAGTAACCTTCCCCCCCCCCCCCCCCCCCCCCCTCCTCTGGTTCGTGGTTGTACGGCCTGTGGTA
>NDXB01012150.1:102478-153891 GCA_002631895.1 Agapornis roseicollis
CCCCCCCCTTTCTGATGTATGTATGTTTGGGCATGAAGCTTTTGAGTTTAGCCTTCACTCACTCCCAAGAACACATTTTTGTTATTGCTTCTAAATCAGCCAGCTGCCAGCTATCTCAGGTGTCTGGTTATCCAAGGAAAGGGGCAACTGTGCCTTTCTAAGCAGCTACTCAGAAATTCACAGCTCAGAAACTAAATCTATTGAGTAAAATCAGTTACTCCTCAAAGTCGACTGTCTAATGACTTTAATGAAAAAAACTAGCCCAAACACTCAATTTCCTTGGTGGAAGTGAGAGGAAGTCTCTTTTTATCTCTTTTTGACCAGACTAACTAAGCTTTTAGTCCCAGATGAAACAAAATCCCAGTTGTCATTCCATGATTTTAGTGGAGTCACTGCTGTGCGTATCTGCCGTGTCAGATACAGAAAAGTGATGTATTTGACCCTTTCCCTCTCAACTATAGGTGAGACATGTGCTGTACCAAATGATGATACCCTGGCAGGAAAAGCTGAAGACAGAACCCCTGCTCCTTCAAAAAAAGCTGGTAACCTGCTACAGAGTGTGACTATCTGCTACTTACTGTTTTAATGTCACAGATAACAGACATGTGCTTTTTCTCTACTAGCATGTGTCATAACATCTGTAGGAAGTCCTGTTCACTTTGTCAGTGTACAGCAAACGTTTGGAACTTGGATGCGGGAACCTGCAAATATCAGTGATGAAAGGATTTGGCTTACCATGCATTTTTCAGGTACACTGGGAGTAGTCACTCATCAAAAACCAGTTGTTATACTAATATTGCTTTCTGAATGCCTTCAGAACCCTAAACTAATAATGCTAATGAAGAATGATGGGGTTTGTACCCACATCTTTTTTGGAATGTTTTCTGTATTACCTATATAATACTTGACTATATGGCCATAGACATTAGCAGTATCTTTAGATGTTTTCAGTCAACATCAGATTTTGAAAATAGTTTGAGGATTTTGGTTGGGTTTTGTTTGCTTGTTTTTTAACCAATCCAAGTTTAAATATCTGTTGTTCGTGCCTTTTTTTTTTGTACTCTTTCAACAGTTTCCCATGGTTTTACTTTCCTAAACTGTAGCTAGTTTTGCCTTTTCATTTAGTGAGCCATGCAAAAGGAATCAAATGCTGCATGGGTTACATTTAGTGGAGGACCTTAGTGGAAAAAAAATGTTTCTGTACACTTACCAACTGTGTTCAGAATTTGGGTTCATCAGGTCTGTGGGAAGCAGCCTTTGAACACCATCTCTATAGATAGTTATTTTTTTGGTATGTGTGTCTGAATTGTTTTGTCACATCCCAGCAAGTTGACTCACTACTGAAAACATAAATACAATTGTCTGTCAGATATTTGATTGAGACTGGCTTTCACTAGAGACTGAATTTTAGGATAGAGATTTCAAAATTAGAGGAAATACATGATAGTTCTTTTTTTATGTTTTCCCCTTCATTTAGGAAACTCTGTAAAAGAATATGAGAATTCCAATGCCTTGCTGAATGACAGCTACAGGATTATTAACATCACAGGATTCTTTCATGGATGTGGTCATGCAGTACGAAACAATCATCTGTACTATCAAAAGGGAGGAACCAATGTCATTCTGAAGTAAGTCACACATAGTTGGCTTAAGGCAAGTGACTATGTGGAAGGAGGAGCAATGGGCTACAGTGACGGAGGTGAACCTCAGAAAAGCAGACCACTTGTACCATTTTATATTTAATGTTGATCCTGTCCAGAATAGGAAGAATAGAGGAATGGTTCAGAATTCTTTCCAGAACAGAACTGCTAATGCTTTCCAATCTGTAACTAAAATGTGCGTTACCAGGCTTCCCTCCATGTGTGTAGATGCTGTGGAAGCAGAGGAGCTGGGAGGGTAGTCCAGGTCCTTTATTCTGCTGTGAAAGTCAGTTTGTTAAGCATTAAGTGCCTAAGTGGTTATCCTGAGTGGTCCCTGCATGGTAGGATAATGAGGCCTCCAGATAAATGAGATGCCATGTGCAGAAGTGATTTTTCTTTTGGCTATAGTGGGATCCAACAGATTTCTATTCCAAGTTACACTGCTGTGGGTATTCTTGCACCTGGATTTGCTGTGCTCATGATTGTGATAAAGAAATAAGAATTTGGTGGTTAGAAACAAGTATTTGAATGAAAACAAACAAACAAAAAAAAAAATCCAAAAACTAAAGCAGCTGTACATCTACCTCCATCAGAGTAAGAATTGGTTCAGCTGGAGCTTAGGGGACATAGATAAGCAATTACATGACTGAAGCCCACCTGTGGAGCTTGGCCTTCCAGAGCTTCCTGCTGGGTTGATGCACATGCTTTGCTATTGGATAGCACTGTTTCTTAGCTTAGGGATTCTTAGGCAGGAGTTGCTTTTATGCCGCTAGTGCAAAGGAATGCACCAAGACACCAGCTGGTGACCTGGTGGACTTTGCATCTTGCTGTGGAGTGGCTCCATTGTTTGATTTCCTTGTAGTAAGTTCTTACAACTCTCCCAGTGCGTCTCCCTGAATTGGAACTGGGAATTACATCTCCCTCTTCAGTTTCTACTGAGGACAGAGACAGACAATACAAATCAAAATCAAACTCTCATCTTGTGGGAAGAGCCAAAGGAAGACAGCCCAAGGGCAAGTGAAAGATTGCATCTGCTTTCAAATTCTCTTACATGACTCTGATGTTTGAGCCAAGAACATTAGTATACTTTGATGTCTATTATCAAGCAGGTGTGAGTGCTGCCTTCCTATATTCGTTTAGATGCCAAGGAATGTGAACAAGCTGCTTGGATTCTATAATGCCGTTGTGGTTTAAGCTAAGTTTATTCTGCCAAAGACAAGCACACTATCTGGCAACCTACTTTAGATATCTTTTGGGCTTTTTGTTTATACAAATACAACACACAGTGATAGCACAGAGGTTCCTCACTTTTCTTTGGGTACTGTTAATTGGGAAATGCCTTCATGTACAGATGAGCACAAACTATTTGTGGAATTTTCAAAACCTCTCTCAAAGTTGCTGAGACATGGCCTTTCTGTTCAGTTATTCACTCTTATTTATCTTCAGCACAGACAGAATGAAGCACTATGAATTCTGTGACAGCAAAGTCCTTGATTTTGGGCTGCAGAAAAGCTTCTTGGAGTTTTTGTATTGATTTAATGGAAAGGACGTGGTTGGTTCATTTTGCAGACATTGACAAATATAGTTAAAGAAAAGTTTCCTGTGAGGTGTCCCTGCTAATGGCAGGGGGGTTGGAACTAGATGATCTCAAGGTCCTTTCCAACCCTAACTATTCTATGATTCTATGATATTTAAAAGCTGGTAGAACTAGGTTTGTCTGACTTTTGACAGGTTTTCTCATGATACCTGACATGAGATTGCTTCATCCTTTCATCCGTTGTTTCATCACATGCTGTTCCACCTCTTTTTAATTTTGGTTGACTTGATTCATACTAGCAATCAAAAATTGTAGATTTAATTCCCTGCAGTTAATAAAAATATTACAGTGCATCTTGTCATTCACCCCAGTGTGCCAGAAGATTCAGGGATTTTTGAACTGTTCGAAGTTCTAGGCTAGACTGTCTTTGACGGGGAGAAGGGAAAAGAACCTCAGGAATGAAAACCCACTTTCCTGTTCCCTTCAGGATTTTCATATGAAAGACAAAAAGATAGGGTAGTTTTTGTTGCAGTTTTTGCACATTTCTAATGAATCTTGAGATGCTTTTTATCTTGTTGGCTCTTTATAGAAAAAAGTCCTAAAGAAAATCTGCCTTTCTATGTGACTGCTCCTGCTAAGGGCTGTCCTTCTAGCCCTTGCAAGGTTATTTACAAACGTGAAGCAACTAGCAAGATTAACTGCATTGACACACACGTTGCTCAGAGATCTCCTCCAGCCTGCAAGTGTTTTTTGTATTGCCCATACATGCTGCTGGAATATGGAATTGCTGCAGACGTGAGTTTTACAACAGCTGAAGGGAACCATCTAGGGAGTCAGTCTTGACTTTTCTTACCATGATTCTTCCAAACTATGCTATCAACATCACTTCCACAGAAAAATAATTTTTCCAGTATTCTTCCTTCCATTTTAAGTTCCTGGATCTGAAATGTTCCTGTCATTAAGCCTGTCTTTTCAGAAACATTTTGTATCAGTAGCATATTCCTGTACTGAGTAATGTTTTTCCTCTATTTGAGGAATGGAGCTATACAGTTAGATAAACACCAGACAATGAAATGTGCTTTATACAGAAGACATTGCTTAAAGCATTACACTCTCTGCCTTTGCTAAAATACTGTATTTTTCAGTGATTAAATGCTAACTGCAAATGTGTCTTGACAGTAGCTGATTACCTGCTTAAAATAGTAAAGGAGCTCAATCTAGCTGCTCAATTCTGCTGTCCTCAGATGATCATCCTATTAAGGAATTTCAAGGAATAAAAACAATTTTATATATCAGAGATGAGACGTACAGTCTGTCCTGTTGGAAGCCAGCATAAGGTCAGGATTTTGGCTCTGCAAAAGTAGAATTTTTATTCCTTTGATGTTTACTTGAGCACTGCATTATCTGAACTGTTTTCAAAAGGAACTCTAAGGCTAGGTGATCCTGCCCAGAATTCATGCTGGTTTGGTCAATCACATTTTCTCGCTTTAGTTCCCACCTAGTAAAAAGTAAACTTCTGTACAGATTTCATCTCATAACTTTGGGCCTTCACTTGGTATCTTCTTCTTTTTCATACACATTCCTTTTAGTTTCTGCTTTCATCCTAGTGATAATAAAGCTTATAGACTAAATAAAGTGAAACCTACCAAAGCGAGTTCATGCTCTTGTGCACTTTTTAGATTGGTTATTGCTTTGGAATTTTCTCCTGGTGTTCTGGAAAGTGATCTGAGTGGAGTACGTAATCTTAAAAGACATATGAGTGGTGCTTGAGGACAAGTATTTTCAGCAATGCTTCTATCAGTAATCTCTGAATTGATTCAACCAATGTATATAAAAATGAATTTCTAACACAACAATCCAAATACTTTATCTCATTTCAGACTTGGCCTTGACAAAGCATCGCTGGGCACACTGCTAATTGAAAATGCATTACATCATGGTCGTAACTACCTCTTTTCTAACTCAAAGACGTATTTCAAAGTAGCAGTGGATGAGAAAGGGCTTTGGATTATATATGCCTCAAGCACTGATGAAAATATTATAGTTGCGCATATTGATGAAGAAACCTTTTCGGTCATTCGGCATATCAATACCACATACCCCAAGTCCAAGGCGGGAAATGCATTCATAGCATGTGGCATTATGTATGTTACTGATACTAAGGACACGACAGTAAGTTTTGCTTTTGATTTACTGAAAGAGAAGCAGGTTGACGCAAGGTTTGAGTTACGATCTTCGCAGTCTGTTCTTGCCATGCTTTCATACAGTCTAAGAGATAAAAATTTGTATACATGGGAGAATGGGAGCTTAATGGTATACCCTGTGCATTTTGGGAGATGAATATATTTTAAAACTTCATGTATGGGAGCTGTGTTTGACTAAGTAGATTATTTAAAGCTGTATGGTACACACACAGTGGTCTCTTTACTTGGGATAATTCTCTGTTCACTGTTGGTGGTTTCTGAGTGTGTATAGAAGGGACAGCAGGCGCCTTTGCATAAACACACTTCAATTATACAGTTCATTCTCATTTCTTTATAAGAATAGCTGTTCAATATTGCAGCTGGCATACAGTTAGCACAGACTTGCTTTTGTTTTCCCCTTGTTAATTCAGCTGATAATTATATCTAATGTACATTGATTCCATGGTCATGTGTTCAGCAGAGACTATTAATAACTTTCAGTTGCAATCATCTTATCT
This sequence comes from Agapornis roseicollis, assembly GCA_002631895.1. NCBI lineage: Eukaryota > Metazoa > Chordata > Aves > Psittaciformes > Psittacidae > Agapornis > Agapornis roseicollis. The sequence continues at coordinate 108,357 of NDXB01012150.1, forward strand.
GCAATCATTTTCTCATCAGTGATTATGGTTCAGCAGAAATAATGATCTGTTGTGTACAAATACCTTTGTCACTTTCACTTAATACTTTTCACTGATTCTCTGTGAGCTTTTTATAGACAAAGGTAGACAGCTATTAAAAATGGAGATGGAAATAGTTGTTTAGATAGAAAAAAAGGAGATAGCTTTGGATTTGACAAACCCAGTGAACTGCTATATAATCAAAAGAAAAATCCAGCCCAAGTACAAGGAAATGGGAATAACTATGTTAAATATTGAATATACATGAAATTGTGTTTAGTACATGGAGCAAGGGGAAAAAGTAATGCGGTATAAAATTGAAGAGAAGATGTAAAATTTATGATTAAAATTTCTTTTTAACAGTGTTTGTATTGCTGCAGACTCTTCCTTACTCCTCACTGCCATGTAAACTATTCCACTACAACTTGCTTATACCTATACTTAATTATAGTAAGGCATATATCTATAAAAAAAATTCCCCACATTTATCCATACAAACAAAGTCATAAATGCAGGGTATACATTTTTTGCTTCTATTAGAAAAATAAAAAACACAGGCTGTGTTTTCTGCAGCTGCCTTTGTTGGAGATGAGGATCTACATTCTGTTAACCTTATGCTTTTCTAGGAGAGCTGACAATAAAATGCAGACAGCTCATCCTTTTTTACATCAGTACAATCTGAGGTCAAGTTAAAGATAGCTCAGCAGTATCCAGTAAGTCCACTGGAGGTTTAGGCAAATCCATTTAAATATAAGGAAGAGTTCTGCAATGGACTGTTCCATGAAATAAAAGTAATTTATTTAACTTACAAAGGGAAAACTAAACAGTGACATTTACTTTTCTTTCTTTTCATACTTCTCGTACTTCACAGCCTGCAATTTAAAATCACCTTGGGAGAAAGGTGCTTTTTATTCTAGTATATTTTACAATACAGCACAGACATTAAAATTTTCATTGGAGGAATAAGACAATTTGTTAACATTTAAATACGCAGACATCCGCTCCAGTCTCTTAAGAACGTATTTTTGTTTACAACAGAAAAATACATCTGACAACAGTAGCTAGTTATATTACAAGCAAACAATATTGAACTCTGCATAGTTTATACAATATACTGTGGTAATAATTTAATTACCAGTTTTATCCACTATTTACTAGCTGGCCACATAAAGCCTGACATTCATCTGAAATGTGGCATTGTATGCTCCGTTGGTATTCTCTTAACAGCTTCATTTAATGAAGTATTTTTCAGGACAAATGAATTTCAAAACTAAAAGCTGACTAGAATCATGGATGTCTTCACTACAAACGTTTAGTACATTCTAAAGTAAAGGCAGATGTCCAATAGAAAACATAGCTGTTGGGAAGAAAGGAAAATAGTGTGCAAATTAAAAACCATTGTGTTTAAAAATGTGTTGATGTGCAAGTTGCAGTATCAACTGTGTCTTAATACTCACTAGGAAAAAAAATCTCAGCATAAAACGATACATGTCTCACAGTACATTCTTGATTGCACATGTTCCACGGCATTTGCATCCATTACACTTTCTTGCAAAAATCAAAATACACCACGTACTCTTAATTAAAACTAAACTATTTTACAATGAGAAGTTGTACACATGCTTCAATTAGTGCGAAAAACTGGAATAAAAATAATCAGAATCACATCAGAAATGCTTACTGACTTGTAGAGCCACAGTGCTTGTGAAGTGACTGACAATTGTCAGAATCTTTGCAATACGCTTTACTAAATGCAGTTTATGGGTTACTAAGCAATAACCCTGCCTGTGACTGACTGTACTGGGTTTAATTCTTCGCTTTTACAATACAGTACATGCATTTCCACTCCAGTGATTCTAATGGGCATACTCAAAATACACCTGTTGTAAAAGTGTTGTGGGTTGGTTTTTTTTGTTATTTTTCTTTTTAATCTTTTTCCCCCTGTAATACTTAATGCTGCAGCAACTGCTTTGAAAGGAAACAGAATGTTTCCTTTCCACAGTGCTTATCACTGTGTTTTTAGCTATTTAAAGGGACATTATATAAAACCAGGATTAGCTTACGTTGATGCTACAGAGTGTCAGAAATGCTTGAAGGTACATTGAAAGCACGGGGCAGAACCCTCATTTTCAGTGTGCCATCTGCTCCACAGGAGAAAATACGATTGCCTTGCACAGTTTCAATCTGGGTGACACCAGCACCAATGTTTCTGAAAATGGACTGCTTAGCATGTTCATTTTTAAATGAATGAATTAAATTATAGCCAGTCAGTCTCCACACCTGTATCAAAAGAATGACAAACGACAAAAGGAGATTAAAATTAGGATTTGTATTTTTTCCTTGATATTTCAGATTCCTGGCTGTTCTAATTGCTATTCAGCAATGATAATGGGTATTTTTTGTCTGTTAGCATCAATTACAAATCCTAGAGTCTTGAGAGGCTCCTAATGAAGCATAATGTGAGACAGCAGAAAGCTACCTTAATATGGACCAACTGGTTATTGGGCAGGGTGAAGCTGCCTTGTGTTACCCGGTCAGTAGTGACCCTCACAGCTTTTCCCCATGAAAACTGCAGAAATGGACAGGCTGCATTTTTATTCAAGATGACTACTGTCAGCTTTCCAGCAGCTCGGAATGTTTTTCTGCTAAGGAATGCTGCACAAAGTAAGCTGTACAACTAATAAGCAAGCAGAGTGGTAGCAGAGCTGAACTGTCTGCTCCTGTGTCCTAATTTTTAGAAGCCCTCATCAAGACTAGCCCAGTAAGTGCACAGAGGCACAGAAAGTGCCTACTAAACAGTATGTAGTCCAGCTAAAAGGAGAGAAACTGTATTCTCCTTCTCTTTACCATGCTCTTGTATTTTCTTCCTTTAGTATTCAGGAAATATGCCATTTTAAACAGGGACTGGTTTTCTGTTTTACTGGTTTTTGTTTCTTACTGCTATGACAGCTTAATAGCTGTGTTGGGCTCCAGCACCAAGACTGAACAGAACTTGATGTTACAGAAACTCCACACATTGTTGAAGTTACTGAATACCCCCTGTATTGCAGGGAGGAGTAGCCAAAGGCAAAACCAGATCATTTTTAACTGAGAAAAATAAAGCTAAGGTTTCAGAGTCATGCACTTTGATTTATTCACACAACTTTAAAAGACTGTTTAAGTGGAAAGCAAAACCTACTTGCTTTAGAAAAATATTAGTATATTCAAGTTTACATTATAAATGTAAAACCAGCATCCTATTTGTCAAATGTGGGTTTGGGTTTTGGGGGTTTGTTTTGTTACTGCATTCATCTGGCTATTTGCAGCATGCCCATCAATGTGTGTCTGCTAAATACTACATACAACTCGGCTCATCCAATACCTTACCTTCATGTTGCCTTCTGCTGAACCTGTGACAAAATAGTCTTCAGAAGGGTCCAGGGCAAGGGCCTTCACAGCTGACTCGTGCGCATGGAAAGTGTAAAGGATTTGCCTCTGTCTGATGTCAAAGATGCAGACGTATCCCTTCCTACCTCCAGAAATTAGCAGTTGATGTTTAGGTGCATACTGAAGTACTGTGGCACCATGATCGTGACAAGTGAAGGCTGAAGAAGGAGGATGTCAGTAATTAATAGATTTGAAACTGTAAGTAGCTTTTGATCTTAAAATATATTTCTTCTATAAAGTGTTATCTGAGTATTTTCTAACCTGACAGATACATTGCTTCACACAGGTAATGTCTTATCAGCTGACAACTTGTTGCTCTCCTAAGAGCTATGTAGATCTAATGCACAAGAAAACACAATATGCAGTCTAATTCATTTTATAATACAGGCACATATCTGGATTTAAAACAGATGAGAAAATACAAAATTCCCTATATTAAGTTCAATTAAAACCCCAAGTTGAGGAAAGAAAATATATATATGTAGCTGAACTAAGACATCTCTTTGAAGTGAGGCTGAGCTGTGCAATCTCCTGGTTTTATAATATGAATCTCAGAATGCACCTATTACTTATTTAAGTAATGAAGTTATTTGCAGATGTTGATGGTTGAACAGGATATTGTATTTGGATATATTTTTCTTTCATAGCGCAACATGACAGGATTTTGATTTGGTTCATTACATAAAGATAAAATTACTGAACTTGGTCAAATAGGCACAAATGTTTTTTAAGACTCCAGTCCAAGTGCTGAAAGACAAGGACAGTGGACAGAAAGATTTGCTTCTACTGTTACCTACAGTTGTCTTTTCCATTGTGCTACAACAGAGTACTGGATATAGGAAGTGTCACTTTTAAGTGGAAGCCTGAATACACCAAAGTGTTCAATAAAGCAGCCTTATTAGATGGGATTTTTTCAGACTGTATTCAGATATTTCAGTCTTTATTAATACTGGCACAAAACCAGCTTTGTGAATAATCTTTTTACATACTTTCTTATATAGAACTGATAGACATCATGCTAGAGACTAAGCAGTACCAGTTCTGGTACATGCATTAGCGTACAATATAAGTTTAGACCAGTTCCCCAGTGCAAATTTTTCCCCTTAGCCCAAATGCATACGCATGCTTTATTTCCTTAGTCAGTAAGTAGTAGAGGTTTAATTTTCACTGCATTACTTACCATGTATAAGATTGTTACCCGATGAAGCCAAACTGTCCCAGAGGCACACATTTCTGAGAGGGGAAGAAAAAGTCATTATGGCTTGTTGCTAAGTGATTCATAGGGTGACATGACTCAGAAAGCATTTACATTTTATGTCAAAGCCTAGAAGGCAGAACTGAATAAGGAGTCCTTGACTCTGCAGTCATCAGAGATTATAAAAAAAGAGTTAAGAGCTTTAATTCTTTCTATGCTTTTTCATGCTTCTTAGTGAACCTATACTTTCTGTCTTTAAGATGTGTAATCCTAAATTGTACTAAGAAATTATAGAAGTTGTTCTTTTCAGTGAAAAAGAATTCTCTTGTCTTTGCTGAACATTTCCCCCCCCAGCAACAGCATCATGTCAGACTACCTGCATTTGGAATACACTTTGAAAAAACTGACTGTTGACTCCTCCTCAGAAAAATTAAATTTGGGAAACCAGCAACTGAAGGAATATGTTCAAAGAAATGATATGTAAGTTCAAATATAACAAAGCTTAGAACACTGAGCCTTAAGATGTCAGCCACACATTAATGCACAAGAGCTAGCAAGTTTATGAGATGAGCAGGTAAATTTGGTGAAATTCCTCAATGTTTCTTAAAACACACCTGTTATCACTGGACTGTCCCGATGTAGCAACTAGACTTGAGGAAGTTATAAATGCAAAGTCACTTGTGGTTTTACTGTGGCACTGCCAACTCTATTAAAAACAAAACAAACAAAAAAGATGCAATCTTACCAGTTCAGTTCTGCATCAAAAGTTACTATCAGTTTGATGTCACTCATAGCATAACACAACCAGTCTTTTAAAAAAAGTTTAAAAATTGATGGGCAACACAGTTTGAAGCTTTAGAGCATAGACTGAGGGATTAAAAATCTAGTATAACATCAAAAGATACTAAATAAGTAAACTGTAACAAATCCACAATATAGTGTATCACCATAGCCTGATTTTCAAAGTAAGCATGGTCTGGTCTTCATATGTACTGTTAACCATCGGTGAAAAGAACCGAAGGGTGTATATTTACTAAGGTAACTTAAGTTACTCTGACTTTCAATTTAATCAAGAGTAGCACTGAAGTAGTATTTGTAATTACATTGCAGCATATGATTATTGTGGAATTAGTTTTCCAAAGACTTACTGAAAAGCTACATTTGTTTTGCTAAAATATGCTAATTAAAAAGCAGCAAAATCAAAAACATTGCAGTGAAACCTTACACTATTGGCCTGTCTGAAGTCTCAAAGATGTAACTTTCCTCTACAAAAAGAAAAAATACAAGAATTACAAAATTTTGTGTACTTACCAGATAGGGTTTAGGATTTGAGGTGGTTTGGTTTACTTGCCAAATACTTAGAAATCCTTCACCATCAGCAACACCACACTAAAAGGAATAAACTGGATTTATTAGCAAAATATACTGGTTACTGGATTCTTACTTTCTGAGAGTAAACAGCTGACCGGGAAAAAACTCACCTAAGCCATCAAACTATATTAAAGAATGATTGTCAGGTACAAAACAGTAGTTTAGAAGCCAAGTGAGTTCAACTGTGAATTATTTAATGATTATTTAATGATTGATGCTCTCCTACATACCTAATTTTTTTCCGGAAATTGAGGCTTTTTAAATGTGGAAGCTTATCTTTCAAATTCCAATGTTAAATGCTAAAGTTTACACAGTCATGATTCCTCCATAACTCTACTTGAAAATGCTTAGTGAAGTAAGATGTATGACAGTGAGCCATTAAACCATAATAACAGTTATGGAAAGACTCTACTATATCCTGAATGGTAAAATGACTGAGTTATATTTATTAACCAAAATGCATAGCAAGTAATACTGTATATGCTACACAGTATATTCTACACCTGCAAATATTCTTAGTTTTTTTACAAATATTTGGAAGTATTTTTATATTCTCTTTTTAGTTAGGTTTCATGAGTCCTGCCTGAGGAACCCCAATGTGAAACACTGGGAACAACTAGTACATCTCAATTTCTTGCTTAAAATTGATTCCCATGTGATGTCAGTATTGCAATGACTCAAAATATAATCAAACCACTAATCTTTTTTTAAAAAAAAAATTTAAATGAGATTTTATGCTACCTGAAAATAAGTATGCTGGGAGATACTTTATGTTTCCAGCTATTTCTAAATGTTGACCTTCACTGCTTTATAGCTATCTTGCAGTTGTGCCCAAAGTCCTCTAATACTCTTTTTATGGCTTTCAACTGTAATGAGGTTAAATAGTTTGACATTAAAAATGCAGACAAGACCTGTTAAAATAACAGAATGGGCAACACGAAAAACTGAAGAGGTGGATATTCCTCCCAGTTTCGTTCTTTGGCCACTCTGCATTCTGCATCTCATATACCTTGGAGTCATTTCTGGACAAAGCATATCGTGCAGTCTCCTGTTCTCCCCTGTACTGGAGTATATTTATATTTTTCAAAGTAACGCACTGTATTACGTGTATCTCCTAGGTAGTGTACTGTCAAAACTTGGTCTTGGTCAGAATGCAAAGTGTGAAGCGCTCTTGAAGACCCATGACTAGATTGATACAAGTTTGCTTCTATAAAATATGTAAGCTCAGTATTATTTTATTATATTTTTTAATGTTTAATTGAAAAAGGTCACCGTACAGGAATATTGATCTCAGAACAGGTAGAACAGAAAGTCTGAAAATGCAGCAAATGGGATAAGGGGTAGCAGTGTAAAGCTGGCAGAAGAGAAAGGAGAATAAGGGTCAGCATTTATTACAAAGCTTCCACATGCAGACAAAATGAATGGTATGCCACTGTTTGTGATATCATTTTAGGACATCTTAACAGTTTGGTGCTTTTTTAAAATTAAAACTGCTTTTGAGGCTACAGCACAACCAAATGTTTCTTAAGAATAAAACCAAACAATCAAAAAAAAAATAAAAAAAAAGGGGGGGGGGGAGAGAAAAATTCTAAACATTGTGCTTACTTTATTGCCCTGGGAATTGAAATACATTCTTGTAACCCTGGCATTTCCAGCCTGCTGGAAGCATACCAATTGCTGTGGCCTTGTCCACTCAAACATTCGAACACTACCATCTTGTGCTCCTGTAAGATCTAACATTAAGATAGATGTTCCTTCATNGGGGAGAGAAAAATTCTAAACATTGTGCTTACTTTATTGCCCTGGGAATTGAAATACATTCTTGTAACCCTGGCATTTCCAGCCTGCTGGAAGCATACCAATTGCTGTGGCCTTGTCCACTCAAACATTCGAACACTACCATCTTGTGCTCCTGTAAGATCTAACATTAAGATAGATGTTCCTTCATTAATACCACAGTATTTTATATAGAATTATCTAATCTTTACTAGTAAATATGATTCACTTACAATACTGATGGACTGGATGTGAAGCCATTCTCTTGACGTTATTCAGATTTCTTTTAATAAGCTTCATATAAGACAAATAAAAATTAACATTATTTTGAGAAAAAGACACACAAACACACTTTTCAATTTTGTTTATACTACTATGTGGTGAGTTTCTTCCAGTTAAAAAAAAAACCTGTTAAGCTAAATTTATTTGCAACTAATTATGTTTAGTGGCAGCATAGTAATTAAAGCCTGTTGTTCATGAAATAACATTTTTAGACATGAAAGTTCAAATAGTATTAATGTTATCTTCCATTATACAAAGAACTTTAGCACATGCTGATGTGTATGCTTTTGATATTAGTCCCAGTGCAAGAATTTAGTTTGGGCTTGTTCTGGTTTCAGCTGGGCTTTTTTCTTTCTTTGTCTCCAGAAACTAAAGGTCTTACCTCAAAGTTTCCATAAGAAAAACCCAACTGTCCCATTATTTTCTATGTCACAATAATTCTATGCCACAATAAAAAAGAAAATACTTAGTTTGGCCTTCTTTTGGGCCAGGTCTTAGTCACTGTAGGCCCTTCATGTCAATTACTGAATTGACAGTATGATGACTCGTGCACACTAGGGGTCTCTACTAAATAATACACTAAAAAAAATAAGTCTTGAGCTGCATGCAACAGAAGTACTTACCACCCCAGCTCCAGTGCTAGTCTGACCACTGCCTAACCATGGCATAGATGAAGAAGGCTGTATCTGAGTCGTTCCAAAAGATGATGCAGAAGACTGAGCTAGTGTTGTGGTAGAACCACGAAAGTCAATATCATCAGAACTGTAAAAGAAGAGCAGTGCTATGTTTTAAACAAGTGTTTCTTTTCTACCAATACTATTTGGTTATCTCATTGTCAAGTGCTTAATGGAAGTGGGTAGACAAGTGATTATAACAAGACTGTAAACTTATTAATTACTGCACTTACATTGTACAAATGCTTTCCACATGTTCCAAAACTATCCGTGCTTTAACTTTGATAGTCCTAACTGTGGTAGACAGATGTCACGAATATAAGCTCTTTTGAGAACAATATTGTTCGAATATTCCTGACCTGTATGTCTTTATGTAGACCTATTCTGTTAAATGGAACATGGTAAAGATGAATGCTTGGTGCAGCTGATGTATTTATACTTCTCAGCACAGTAATGGAGGAGGCAGTAAATCAGGCCATTGCATTGTACAACTAGCATTAACCACTACAACTAGCCTCAACACCGCAATGATGCAACCGCAGTGTTTCTAAGGTAGCACTTCCTTTATTAGCTCATGCACCATAGGACTTCACATCACTGCACAGACATGCCAAAAATACTCAAAACCCCTCAAAACCTTAGTTTCTCCATTAGTAAAACAAAGACAGTAATTATTCTTTTGCCTTTCCTCACTCCTTTATAAAGCAATCCGAAGCCTAGTGAAAAAGAGTAATCTACTTTTTTTTTTTCATGAGTCACTTGTGCTTACACAGGTATTATATATGCATCCTTGCAGTAAAACAGTACTCTTAATATAAGCACAAAGAAGCAATCCTACCTTTTAGACTCTCTGTCATATTCTTCCCCAATCCATATAAATGACTGAGCAGCCAGTAGAGCTGAAATATCAAGTTCTTGAACATCATGTGTAGATGCCAAAACAATTTCACTGCTGTTTGCCTATGCAGCACAAAGAGCAAGTTTATACTAACTACAGTTAAGATATTTTTATTACACTTATTGTAGCACTTGAGGGCTTACCTTATTAACCGCAAATGCCATTATCATATCTGACTCTTTGTGAATGACTTTCGCTTTTCCTCCAGGGTAGCCAAGATCTGCTTCAACCTACAAAACATGTGTAAGACATTGCAATTAGCATGAAAATCCATTTTGTAGTGGTACATTCAGACTGCAAAAATCTAAACAAAATTCATGCAAGAAAAGTTCAGTGGCGTCAGCACTGTTTAGGAAGCTAGACTTCAGACTTCTCATACTCTTTAAGTGTTCTAGAAGCCGAAAGTTTTATTTGAGTGTAAGAAACACAAAGCTATTTACAAGGTGTTCACTCATTCCAATTATCAGGACATCCAAAGTTAAATCACAGATTAAAAGCCTGTCACACAGACTACAATGAACATAGAGCTTCTGTTAGTCACATTAGAGAAAGAAAAGCCAGTTCCACAGAACTTTTAAGAATGTGCTAGAGGTTTGGGAGAAGGGATACTACCTTGTTTTTGTGATCTTCTGCTACGCAGTTTTGTTTGACCTGCTCCACACGATCTTCTACAGACTACATAACATCACACAGTCACAAACACAAAACACATGCACAAACAAATATAAAAAAAGAATGAAACATTCCAAACTAGATTTTAAAGGCCACTCTGTCAGTAAATGATGACAAATGTATTTTTAACTTTTTATAAAAGGCACAGAAACTAAGACAGGAATCTAAACAAGCTCAGTTAAAACGTAATGCCTCCTAGATGAACATAAAATGTATGATGTAGTAAATAAATGGAGGAGTAATACACACACAAACTCCATACTTACAGGAATTCTTAAAGATACTTATTCCCATGGTAGTTATGTGTTGGTTTAAATTTTCAGTTAGAACTCATTACAGTTGTAACTGGTACAATTTGTAAAGACCTGTATTATATATTACTATATAATATTATTTTATATGTATATATTACTCATGCATATATACATATACATAAAGTAATAGCTCATTTAAATTTCTTTTTCAATATGACACACAAAAATATATGAATATTCAAATTTATTTACTTAGTGTTAATGTTCTGCTTATGAGGACAATATTCAAAAACATGTAAGGCAAGATATGTCTTGTCTAAATTATCTGGTTTAGTTGATATTTCAATAACAACATGACAGTCATGTTGATTTAAAAAAAAAAATCCATAGACTACTAAATGAAAGGAAATTGAAATACCAACAAAAATGGAAAGAAAAATTAAAAGAAATACTGAGGAGACTGAGGAACAGTTATAACTAAAGGGGTTTTTGGTTGGTTGGTTTTTTGTTGTGCTTTTTTTTTCCCCTAAGAAAAAAGTTACATCCTTTGTTTACCTCACTTTGTTTTCTTTTCTTGGTGAATATGTATCTTATGAAAGTCTCCTGAAGAATTTCTTGCTTCACAAGAAAATGCCAGAGCCTTTTTGCTGGAAGTGCTGAATAATCCTTTGATCTGGATAAAACAAAAGAAGGGGGGGGAAAAAAGAGGGTGGTGGGAAGATAAAGCTTCAAGATAACTATAGCTGGACAGAAAACAAAAAAAAATCTAAAAAAAGACTCAATGGCTTTAGATGAAATTCTGAAGAAAAAAAAAAAATCAACCAAAGTTTAAGATCGAATTTGCTTTAAGAATACTGAGATACCTTTTTCTTGCATTTTTTTAAAAATCCACACTATGATACTAACTTCCAAGTACTACACTTTAATTGCCTGACTTGCATTTATATCTGTATTTGCATTCTACTAAAACTGCTTTCATGTTGGAATTATGGTGGCCCTATAGAATTTCCTTATGTATTTCTTTCAGTATTCAAAAGAATTCACAAATATTTAGCTCATGGACCAATAAAATTCACTGCCTCATGTTTGAGGAGAAACACTTCTAAAGAAGCTGTGTATGTTTGTAAGAATTTGTAAAATAAAATCCTGTATCAACCATAAGAATCCAAAGTCATTTATAGTGAGCAAACATAAAACTGCATTTTAGTATACTGATAAAAGCAAGCTATGTTTGAGTTGAAAACACAGCTCACTATTTGCCTTTAGGAATACCTGCAATCATGACATTGACCTAAACACAGGAGAACTGGCATTACAAGCACTATACTATAACTTGCTTTCTCTCTTCCTCCCAACATCTAGCATGTACTGTATAACTATCTTCTGCTGCTGCTAGTATAAGGTGGGAAACAGCTGCTACTGGAGGAATATTAAAAGAGGCTGAATAGGGTCTTCCCATAGCAGCCATTGCTCTTGTCCCTCAAGTTCTGCTCTTTTCTTTTATCTTTATCTTTTCTTGCTGCAGCTGTGAAAGCTGCAGCAGAGTAAGTATAGGCTGCTGCAGGAGACAGCTCTATGGGAACGGTCAAGGAAACATGGAAAAGTGGTTTCTGTAAAGCACTGGCTAGAACCTTCATTTGGCTGTTTAGATGGAAATACTTGTTAGTATTCGTATGATAAAAGAATGTGGTTTTGCTGGAAAAAATGCTTACTTGAATGGTGTGTTTTCTGGTTCGATCATTGCTTTATTGCGGAGAATAGCTGGTCCTGCACCTACGACAATGTCGCTAGGATAAGTATTGATGTAGTTTGGTGGTGGGCCTTCAAACTGGTCCATTCTCTCTTGAAGAATCTGTTCCCAGTGTTCCAAATTTTTTATTACAGCAACGCCCAATGGTGATGTTACGGGCAGATCTAAGCAGAAATATTAATACAGTAAGGCTTAGAGAAAAAAAAAAAAAAATCATTAAAAAAAATAAAAAAAAAAACAAAAAAGTAACAATAAATATAAAAATCCCCAGAATAATAAAAACATTAAAAAAAATAAAAAAAAAAACAAAAAAGTAACAATAAATATAAAAATCCCCAAAAAAAAAAAATAAAATTAAAAAAAAAAAAAAAAAAAAATCAATGAAGTTACAGTATATATAAAAATCCCCAGAATAATACAATCATTAAAAAAAATGAAAGAAAAAGTACTTGCAGTTGTAAAAAATAATGTATTATTTAAAAATGAAAATAAAAAGCAAATCTGACAGAAAGCCACTTATAAAGAAAACTAAGATGTAAAGCAGAATTTAGCATACCAGCGATTTCCAGACCAGCAATGGGAAAGAAGTTCTTAATATTGTGCAGAACTAATTTTACCATTGTCAGATGCAGAAGAGCCCAGCTGTATAAAAAGAATAGATTTGATTGTATTAAAACATTAACACTGTTACCTGCAGAACATTTTTCTCCTTCTACCCAATACCCAGATTAGAAGAACAATATAGCTGTTCACTGAGACTTACCAGACAGAGTAATACAACTACGCAATTGTTAGAGGTGCCTCTGAGGGCACCTCACTGTAGCAAGCAGTGTCCCCTTCTCTCTTTTACAAATCCCAGATTATTGTACTCTTCCCCCAGTTAAAAGAGTGTGCATGTGCAAGCCACTGTATGAATAAGAATTAAGTACAAGCTTCCTGAAATTCTCAATGAAATCATGATGAATACAAGACACTACATGAGTTTGGTATTCATGGTAGAAGCTTTCATACAGAAAGCGTATCACAGATATTAAAGATGAAAATCCTATACATTATAGCTGTAATGACTAACAAGAAACTTGAAGAACGCATAAAAGAAACATATTTTTTCTCCATTTTTATAATGATGAAGTGATACATTTTATTTCATTTTATCTTGCAATATTTAATCTTTTAATTGTTCTATTCAGTCTGCCCCTCATTCAAAAGCTAAGAAGCATGCTTGGATTGAGTCTTTGTGTCTTAAAAATGAAGATTTTTTTTTTGACTTTTGACTTCCTAATCCTGTTTTTTTAGGCAAGTAAATTCCGAACTGTTACTGTGATGAGAAATTGTCACTTGTGTAATCCCACTGTCACAGAGAGGTCTACCCACGGTACCAGAATTATTTGACTTAAACTGGGTGGTGCAGAAGACCTGTGTTTTCTTTAATTGGGAAGCAAAGGTAAGCACCTGACATAACTATTCTGAAATAGTGGTAATTTCTGCTAACCTGTAAGAATTGGCATCTTTGTGTTCTTGGATCTGTGTATCAGAGAGAAAAGCATCCTCCTCTTCCTCCTCATCACTATGAAAGCTTTCATCAGAGTCATATATAACACCACTGTCTGATAGAGGAAGAAATGGCTGCAACACAAAATAAAAGTCTGCTATAAAAGCTATTTTCTGATCTCTCAATATTCATTTCTTACTTCAATTATCACTGTCATAGATACTACTTAACTAAAACACAAGTGGCAAGGGAAAACGTGTTATTGGTCGTTTTGAAAACGTTTTGAAAGTTGAGTATAGACTTGCAGGCTCTTTTATTATAAGGATAATATTCTGTTGCAGACTATGAAAAGCACTCAAAATTTTCATGTTATTTTTATACTTTAAAACTGAGTAAGAAGAAATAAGTTTTTATAAACTTAATTTTTCCATTTTTAATTACCTTTGCCATAAAGTAGTCCCACATGCTAAGTTCTGGAGGGATAAACTTTTCTCTGTAAAAGGGTCTTTCTGCAGGTACAGGTGGTGGTACAGTGCTATCTTTTACTGGTCTTCCAGGCACCAGCATTCTCATATTAAACCGACGGCGATGTTTATCCATTTCTTCTGATGGAAGAGGTGGTGCTAAATTCAGGTAATTTGAAAAGCTGATGTTACTACTGCATCTCTAGAAATGGCTGTATTTTCTAATTGAAGCAACTAAACCCACTGTTATAGGTACTGATTTCTACCATTTCAGAAGTCAAAGCCAGCCTAAATAAAGTAAGTGTAATTATAGAAAAAGTTTGTTTATGATGAATTCAATAACTGTGTCATTTATACATTAGATATGAGAAATAAATTTTATTATCTGGATTGAGTTCTCAGGAGATGCAGCTTCTAAATAAAAAAGCTTTTAGCTGAAAAAGTTTTAATAAAAAAATTAAAGAATTTGAGAAATTTTGTTGAGAAATAAATGCAATGCATAAGATTTCACTAAACTGTAAACTGCACAAGTAGCAGTATTTATTCAAAAGATAAGCCAAGGAATTCATAGCAAAGAAAATTTGAATAGACAGGCTTTTTGACAACTGAAGTCTATTTAAAGTGATATGGTATAAAATGTCTGAACAGTTACCAAAGTATTAATGTGGAATTTGGTTTTCAAAGTGTTATTGACCAGGCAACATTGAAAATCACACTTACTTTACTAAAAGGGAGCTAAATATTTCAAAATTAGTTTTTTTTTTTTTTAAAAGCCAATACTAACATTCATCTACACTGCAAGTTTATTACAAACCTTCATTACTGTCCTCTGAAACATCAGAAGCTGTAGCAGCTTGCAGGTTAAAGAAAAACAGAATACATCTCACATGAACACATGGCTTTATATAAGTTATTCATATTAACATTTTTTGAGAATAACTACTCTAAATAAGCTTAAGTTATTGCATGGGTGCCAAATATCTATTGTGCATACTTATAATGGTGCATTGCCTTATTACTGTTTTATGTTTCAGATATGGAATGTTATTTTTTACCTAAGTTTCAAGCCTATCACTATTTTGAAAGTCTGTGTGACATGATTTTCCGTATTGTTGCAGTGTGAAGTCTATGACAAATGGCTGCACTTGCTTTTGTCTCCATAGCCTGAATTCAGTCTTCACTATTGCTTTTTGTTGTGCAGTATATTAAGACATGCTCATCCATCTTTTCAAGACTTTCTGGGTTTAGTGGAGCTTACATATGCATGAACTGTTTTCCAACAAACGAAGCTTATATTTCTTCTCTGTGGTCTTGTGCAAGGTGAAACCATATCTTGCAATGAAAACTGGTTCCAGAAATACTGCTTCCAAGTTACTGTAGTTGTTAAACAGTAACACTCATCTCTCAAATACAGGAAACCACAGATATTAACAGTATTTATACTGTCTGGTTTTTCATTAAAAAAAACGGTGACTGAAAGGCCTAAAAAGTGTTCTAAGTATCTCATAGTAATATTGGCAATATAATAACTGTGCAGTTTTTATGGTAAATTCAAAATGTGTTGGGTGCCATTACAAAGGACACCTGCAAGACTAATCTTTTTTCTGCTTTTTAATCTATGTAACAGTTTTCTTTCCAGTAAATATTTAAATTCTGTTTGCTTTTTTTTTGTCTTTAAATGGAAAGAAATCTGTCCTACTAGTTACTAAAAGGAATAAAATGCATATCATTAGTGTGACCTTCAGAGATCAAGGTACCTGGAATATTTTCTGACTGCCTTCGAGGTTTTACAAGAAGCTTCACTCCTCCACCAAAAACAGCAGCCCACATTCGATTGTTCAAAGGATGAGCTGCTAGTCGAAATAATTCATTACATGAATTAGTTGCAAGGGCATGTATAAGGAGACTCAGGTAGACAGCTACAACAGCTTCACAAAGTAGGATGTTTAACTTTGGTTGATCTTCATCCTGAGCTGAAGTTAACAGATTTATAAGTGAACTCACACCTGGAAAGAGAAAAGAGGAAAACTTCTCTGTTAAATGAGTAAAAGTACAAATGGAAAAAAAAGTTTCACCTCTGCATTTTATGATAAACACATGTTAATAGCCACAAATATTTTTATTCAGGTGAATTGTACTATTGATATTTTCCTTAAATGTGCTATTGATACTTTTCTTAAAATCATAAAGATCAAAATTAGAAAAAGCCTTCTTGGGTCATAAAATCATAGAATCATAGAATAGTTAGGGTTGGAAGGGACCTTGAGATCATTTAGTTCCAACCCCCCTGCCATAAGCAGGGACACCTCACACTAAACCATGTCACCCAAGGCTTCATCCAACCTGGCCTTGAACACTGCCAGGGATGGAGCACTCACAACCTCCCTGGCCAACCCATTCCAGCATCTCACCACCCTAACAGGAAAGAATTTCTTCCTTAGATCCAATCTAAACCTCTCCTGTTTAAGTTTGAACCCGTTACCTCTTGTCCTGTCACTACAGTCCCTAATGAAGAGTCCCTCCCCAGCATCCCTATAGGCCTCCTTCAGATACTGGAAGGCTGCTATGAGGTCTCCACGCAGCCTTCTCTTCTCCAGGCTGAACAGCCCCAACTCTCTCAGTCTGTTTTCATATGAGATGCTCCAGACCCCTGATCTGGGACCTCTGTGTTGTTGTACCTTTGCAAATATGGGCAATCCAGTTTGCCTATGAAATTCCTGCACTGTTTCCACAGTTGACCTCAAAAAACTAAATTTATACTTATACACTGGGAGTAGGTGTTTTGATAGCTATACCATGTAAAGCACAGATGTAGGACAGTACTGTGGAAACAGCTAACAGAATTAGCTTTGTTGGGGGTGAGGCAGACTGGTAGAAAATATTTTAGGATGACAGATTATCAGCTTTCTGAGTTTATCTTAAAGATTGTGGTCTCTCCTTTAAGCAAGATGTTTGCCATGTAGAAAGTTTGTTTTTGTTTGTTTTGGTAGGTGAAAAAGTTAAATGCCATTATTACTTTGAAAAGTAAATCAGAAACACTTATACATCACTGACCATTCATTATATTATAGGGGAGTGAAACTGTTTTGAAATGTGGAGCTGATTCAGTGGTGCCAAAAGTAACCTTATTTTTGTCTCACCAGGCCACTGAGCAGGAGATGAGTTTGGAGTTGCATGCTCTTCAATGCTTTCTGTCCTCAGTCTGCGTCGATCACTCAAAAGCAGTCCTTGATAAACCATCCCTGTAAACTGATTTGTATCTGCTTGAAGGCTAAATATAAATTAATTTTTTTCCAATGAGAAAGGATTTTAGAATGTTTTTGTAATAAAGTATTGTATATATACATTCTTGTCATTTTAATCAGAAGATGCAACATTTAAATTCTGTGGGATTAAGTCAAGAGTTTTAGAATTTCCCAATATACGAAATACATTGTTTATTAAAACTTGAAATGTTTTCAGGTAGCATTATCAATTTTAATATGTTTTGTGCATGGCTCCAGGTATAAAAAAGGTTTTTTCAAAAACTTTAGTGATATATTTGTTCTGAATATTTATGGCATTCTGTTCCAGTTTGGAATATAAACTGCCTGAAACCTGACTTCAATTAAGTTTCACGTGTTTTCCCTGCACCACTAAACAGCAATGAATGTGCCATGGAAAGCCAGCATTCAGTTATTTTTCAGATGCTTCCCAAGTGAGAGTGACACCATATTTTCCTACTATTTACTGGAAAAAATCCAAATGATCGGTGTTACTTAATCTGCGTAAAACTGATCTGGCATATCAATGTGTTAACTGTGTAAGTATCTATACCCATACACAGATATTTAATACCTTTTTTCAATGCATCCATGAAGGATTTCTGGTTTGGATACACAAAGTATACTTCAAATACAGGACTGTAAGAAAACTTCCATTTTTACCTGTAGCTGTGGCTGTCACATAATGCTTGATAAATGGATGCAGAAAGTGAAGCTGCTAAAGAATGAAGTGTGTACACCTAAAATAAAAGCAGCCAATAAGTTATATATCAAAGGTGAGTAAACTTCAATTCTTTCTAAATAGCACTGGAAATGTGTGTATACAGGAACATCCTAGTTTTAAACCAAGTGCAGGAAACAGAAGTTGAATGTTCCTTAAAATTCACAATACAGTACTTTGAAAAATCACAACTGCTTGTTCAAGCTCATCTGATTGCAGTCAAAACCTTCTAATATGTCAAGGTAATTAACTTGATTCTAACAGAGAACTGCTGCATTGAATGAGTATGTGGAAGGAGTTATTAAGTCTGTCCTATTATGATAATGAATTTGATGGGATGGTTCCTATAAGCCATATTATTTAACATCACAGTTCAATGTAGTAGTAGTTGCTCAAAATGCATAAAATACAGAAGTCTGTGTAATCATTGTATGATTGTTTTATCTATTATCTCTTTTTTACCTCAGTTCTCTGCTTATAAATTTCCAGAAGTCTCCAGGAATAAGAAAAATACTCCGTTATTGCCTCACAATGCAACAGAAATATTCTAGTTCTTAAACAGAAGAAACTCAAGGATTTTTTTTTTTGAAAGTCCAGTGAAATCCACAGTGTGAAGAAAATAGTACTGTCAAACTGTTAAAAATGTAAACTCTTTTAAACTCACTATGTGCTCATTTCTATCTTTTCCTATCATCTTTCCATTTAATCAAATGTTAAACCTTACAGTAAAGCTATGGATTATGTAAATTGTTGTTTTGCAGTTAGGAGGTGTCAGCTTTTCTTTCTGAATTCTCTATTAAAAGAAAATGTATGTGAAGTAGGAGCTTCTAGAGTAAGAAAGATGCTTGCTGTAGCATAATGTAGGATGGAAAAAGAGCCAACAAATACAAGAGAAAATGAGCTTGGGTTACAGTTTTAGAAACTTTAATAGCTTGAAGTGGGACAACTCATTTAGTTTCCTAATTTTTCCCTACTTTCATCTCATCAATAGAAATTCAAATCTAAATGTACAAAATAATGATTCAGCTTCTTACTAATTTACTGTGTCAGTCTCAGGCTCTTTGACACCCCAAACACTCAAATGTACTGACTCTGAACAGAATTCAGTGTTTTAATGAACATTTGCATTTAAAATAGTTTCTTGAGAATGGCCAGAACTTGGATGAACTGGATTCAAAAAAGGTGTCAGAAAGCAAGTGGTTAACTAGCATTTTCAGTTCACCAGACTGGAGGGAGAAGGTCAGTATTGTGTAAGGGTAAGTTGAAAATTTAACTCAAACACATTTTCTTTTTCATGTGCTCATTCCCCATTTTATATATAAAAAAATATCATTTAGCGTTTCCTGAAAGCTTTTCATTACCTTGACATCTTCAATATGAGGATGTGGTGGTGATTTCATCTGCACAATAGCGTGAAGAATATCATGGATGTGGTTGTTTAAATACAGCACAGGATTAGCTATCACTGTTTTTGTGGATGCTATGCTTGCAGAAAGCAACGGTAGTGTTGTGGGCAGTGGAAGAGGAGACTGAAGCTGTTTTACAGTAGTTTCCTGTTTAAAAAAAAAGATTGTATTTAATGATACTGCTGAGGAAGAAAAAAAACAAACTTAAAAAAAAAAGGAAGATAATTTTACATCTTGAATGTTTTTCCGGGGTTATTTATCCTCTTCCATTACTGTCTACACAGTATAGACAAGATTTTACTGTGACTGATGTCAAAAGTATATTATTTACTATAACAACATGGATCAGACTTGACGGCAATGTTTGCTGGAACACTTTCTGATTTACTGCAGGAAAAGTATTTTTATGTAGTTCATTAGGAAGTACTAGCATTGTCAAATAAGAAACACTAACTAAAAATGCACTTGCAGTAGAATAAGTTGACACAATACTCACTGGTCTGAGTTTAATAACAAAATCAAATTTGCACTAATCTGGGTTTCTCAAGTAGAAACAAACAGAATTTTTTATTTTATCCTTCAAAGTACACGCTAAGCTTAGTACCACCAAAACAGTTGTCTACTGCTCCTACGAAATGTGAGAAATCTAGGACTCAAACATAATCTGATACTGCCTAGTATCACATTATCTACTGTAGCTTAGTTTAGCCATTAGCATTTGCTGGAAAATATCTCTCTTTCTGTGAATATAGAGAATGTCACAGTAAAATGGAGCACTACCCTGCCTTAATACGATCTGTTGAGTCTTGCAGCTAATACCCCTTTCCTTGTAGCTCCCTTGAATGACTTGCAGAGGTGCAGGGAATCAGGTTTTGTCAGATTTCAGTAACTGTGAGTTTAATTTAGTGTGATCAAAATTAGAATTTCATTGGAACACCTATATAATGATGCAGCTATAATATAAACAACAGCATTAATATGCCATAATTATAGGTAGCCTATTATTCAGTGTCACATAACAAATTCTTAAAGACCAAATAATAAGGATGATCCAAGAACATTAAAATGATCATGAACACGAAGCCTTGAAGAACACGAGAAACATCTATCTAGGCAGAAACTTCAGCATTTGACAAAACTGACAGAACTATTCATACTTGTGAACAGAAATTAGTTGAATGTTTTACCTGCTGTGACTCTTGCAGCAAGAACTTCAGCTCCATTCTTACAGATGCTAAACCACCACCTTGTGCCCCATGAAGACTACAATAACTTAGAAAAACTCTTAGAAGAGCTTGGTTCTTCTGCAGCCACCACTTTCTTCTTTCAGCATGTTCTCGTTTTGCTTGTAACCTGCGTCTTTCTATCTGGTGCCGTTCATATGAACCAATGTCTGGCTTATCCATATCATCGTGATCAAGCAGATCCCCATTTACTTTGGTATACATTTTACAATAGTCTTTGCCCTCTGTATCATGGTTGCATATTTCATGCATAGCAGCAATCTCTTTTTCAAGCCAGTTGTACAGCTGAAATCTGAGCTTTCCTCCATCTACTTCATAGCCTGTAGCCAAAGTCCTCAGTTCAGTCATAAGGATCTTCAAACAGGCTCTGAACTTCAGTTGTTCAGCAATAACATCAACCTCAGTATCTCCTGCATCACAAACCTTCCCATGTGGTGTTTGTGGGATGCTGGTGTCTGAGGTTCTCTCATCATCTTCTCCACTCTTCAAATCAGATTTTGAGTTTTTCATCATTATACCAACATCCTTGTCCTCTTCATCTGACTCATTTTTGTCTTCACCCCAGTCAAGAGTAAGGGGCTCATCATCAAATTTTACTGCTGGCTGACTCCAGTCAAATTGTGCTGAAGATTCAACAGTACTTTCCAATGCAAAGGAAGCTGAAATTGGCTTTGACCAGTCTGTATCACCACTTCCAGCACCCTCCCTTAGGGCTTTGGAATCTGAAACACCAGCCACTGTTGGAGTACTAGGTGACTCTTTCTCTGCATCTACAGTAGACTTTTTTCTTACTTTTGGAATTTTAGAAAGGACTTCAAGGGCTAGTACAGGACAGCCCACTTTAAAATGTGCGTTTGCAGTAGTGAAGAATAATTTTCTTTCTATAAGATTAATTTTATCAACAAAGCTTTTCTCAGTTTTTAGACCTAAGGTGGCCAAAGTCCCTTCTGGTGAACTGAAGTATCTTCGGATGAGCAAAGGATGTGTCCGAAGATAATTGTAAAAACTGAACACCACAGGATTGCATGACTTGACAATAACTAAGGAATTAAACAGATATGACAGCTATTGAAAACAGCTTGAAAATGGTATTATTCTGTTTTGCACTATTTCCTGCATTACAGAGACTTGTCAAAACACAAAATCCAAGACACTTTTTGGTCTAGTTGCCAAAACAAACTGAAGAATTACTTATTCCCCACAAAAAGATTAAAGGTATGAGCTGGATGAGTAGAAAGATACTAAATTCCTTCATTTGCCTCACTGTTATATTTTACTCAGTTAAGCCTAAAAATAAGCTGGGGTGATCAGTCAGGTAGCTTTTTCCCCAAGGGAGGGAATATGCCAGACAAACCCTTATAGCTACCTGTCCCTTAACATTAATCTCAAAAGAGACAGGATAGGAAATCCTGCTAGAACACTGTGAACTCCTAGAAGGAGGAATAAGAATTTAAGTCCATTGGACAAGTTCTTGAAAGAAATACAGAAAAGATGGTGTGTGTTTGTTTTCTTTTATTTTTTTTTTTCTTAAGTAAAAATTGAGTGGGCCAGTACATAAGGCAATTAATGCATAATGGCATCTTAGGAAAGGAACTGCATAGGAAATATTCCTCCTTCTCCACTCTGTCTTAGTAAATTTGTCCCATCAGACTAAAGTTTTTCCCTTACCTGGGTTTTCATCATCATCTCTAGGGGTTTGCTCCAATAATGTGTCCAGTGCTCTAGTGTAATCTTTCATTATCCAGTATGCAATGCTTCTCAGAAATGGATCAGAATGCAACTTAGTACAGCTGAACCCAGTTCCATCCTTTTGGCAGCCCAATATTTTTTCATAAAGAATGGAAGTGTATGTGATGGAGGTTTCAAACTCTGATTCATACAAACGAGCAATAACCATAGCCAACTGGATGTCTTCCATTTTCTCAAGGCAAACCTATGATGAGAAGTGGGGAAAAGGTTGCTTTATAAAGGAAAGGTAGTTCTTTAAAATAACAATTAAGTGGATAGCAATAAATATTTACAGAATAGATTAATTTTTTTTTCTTCATCATACCTGTTCTTTAAGTACATATATATCTCTGGGTCAAACCCATAGTGATATCTAAGTAATATATTTTCTTCCGTGTTTGGAAAGAGATGTGCTTTCTTCTGTTTCAGGAATTATCGTATGAATACCAGTACATCAGCATGTCAAAGACTAATATGGCAGAAGTAAAGATGTTTATTCTACCTAGTAGAACAAATATAACTTCCAACTTTAATGTTAATACATCACTGGTAAGATATTCTTCACACTGTCTCATCTGCAGAATTGCATCTCTCAGAAAAATTCTTTACATTCCCAGGTAAAGACAAACATACTGCATATAAGTAGGCAGGAGAACTAAAGATTCTCTAATTCCCATTCTCTCCTGAGGTACTCCTTGAGTTATGATCCTGCTTACAGCTCTCACCTCCCTTGTGGCAGGCAACATCACAGCTCCACTAAAAAGATGTCCTAGGGCTGCTTCAGAAGAGAACTCTTGACTTCCTTTTTTCACTTAATGTTGTAACAATAGGTCATGCAGAGTAGCTGGAGGCTGAGCTCCAGCTTAACTGTTGTTACCAAATTTTGCCAGAAGGATCATGACTGTTATTCCCAAGAGTGCTTCCACTGAGAACTGATGCATCTGAAAAATTATTCTGGCCTTTAAATTAGCTTTCAATCTGCTTTTTACAGTACTGTGGAGGTAAATGGTAAGTCTGCAGAGCACAAGAAGGTCATGTGTGGGCACACTATACCTTTTGTGCTGCCGCAACTTATGGAAAACATTAGCAGAGAACAGCTTGTATGGATGCAGTTACATAGGTTAACTTAGAAACTGGAACTTAATTTCTCAAAAATGGATACCTCTATAGCATCTTTTAGTGAACCTGCTAGCAGGAAAAATGCAGCTGATTGTTCAAAGCGTTGTTTTCCCAACAAAGCAAAAGCGTTTTTTAAAGCAGCTTTGCGCCATCTATCTTCACTGAAGTTGTGGCTGAAAAAGGCAGTCATCTTCTCATCATGCTGGGACCTGCATAAGTAAATGTGACATATACAACTACTTACTATATCATCTTAGCATATAATCACTTGAATAATTAATCACTTATATTCAAACTGTAATCTGGATGAGTTCCATTTTGCATTCCTGGTTCAAATAAGATTTAATCAAACTTGCAGTTAACAGAACTTACCTAAACAGACCCCACACCACTGCCTTTTTCTTCATAGCAAGGTAAAAAAGTGCAGCATCTAAGGCATCATTGTTCCTCTGAAATGAAGCTTTTGCAACCTGCAGTAAGCAAAACTTACTGTTATTACCGAAAATATAGAGGCTGCTTTTAGCTAAATAACATGTTTTCTGTCAGGAAGGATGGTATAGGTGAGTGAGTTATTTCCACAAAGCAAAAGTAATTTCTGTCAGAATGTTTTATTTGTATGTTACAATTCTCATTTCACTATAAACCTCTTAAGACTCAGAAAAACAGCACTATTGCAGATATAACCCCTCTCAACCACAGTGGGACATTACAACTATGCAAATAAGTCTTTTCTTAGAAAGTCCTACAGTAACTCATACTATCACATGAAATTCCTCTTGCATTCCTTTATTTCCATATATCTAAGTTCAGACAAGTATTCCCTTAATGAACGCTGGTTTTTGTATAGGACTTGGAGATGTAATTTAGTATACTAGGATAATTAAGTTTCACTCCTGGATTCCAGTATCCTGTATTTTTTCAAAAATGAATATTTACAGCATAACTAGTGAGTACTTCTGTTCCACAGACATTTCAGAGATTGCACCATTTGTTTGCTGTAATTCAAACCCCTCAAACTTTCAAGTTACAAAAAAGCTGAAATTCTTATTAAAGCAAGGATTTAAATCTCATTGGTACCTATAGGAAAATTTAGGTATCTCAAAAATATGTTGCATTTTGTCCATTATTACACGTCCTATAAGAAAAATGCATATAAAAGAGACTTTGGTTTTACATAATATAGGTGCATATTTCTATAAAATAGTAATTTTATGACTCTCCAGAAGAGTAAAAGCTGCCCTTAGTTGCAATTCAGATATTTTATGTTCTACAGTACTCCATTATAAAAATACAAAAATGGCAAAAATACCCTTTACATATTTTTACTAATATTTATATATATTTCTTAAATAAAACCCACTACTGAATTCAAAGCATAATTCCCTGTTTAATACTGACTCTATCTGAAACCAAGATTCTTATTAGAGTAGTTAATATGATCTTTAACATAATGTAGAATATTGGGGGGTGCAGGAGAAGGAAATTAGGTGCTTCAGAAATGGTTTTACCCTAGATAAATTAAATTATATCTTATTATTGAATAATGAAATTTGCAAGCCAAGAGTGCCAACATCAGTTGGCATAGAAAAAACTAGTTATACTATCTCTTGGCTGAGTTGGAGTACAAAGGAATCGACTATATGCAAATCATGTATGTATCTGTTAAAGCATACCTAACAGCATGTTAACTGTAGCATGTAAGCAGTGAAAAGTACCTTCTCAATGCACCTTCGGAGTGTGTTGATATTCCTGACCCACCAACCAATACCCACAGCTCTTAATTCAGACCACTGTGGGTCTCCCTTCTGGATAGCAGGAATCATACTGATCAACTCCTCCTCAGCCTCAGAATGAAAAGCCCATGCAAAATGGCAAGTAGAAAGGCCTAAACAGTAACATAATAAAATTGAGAAGATTAAGCCTTGTTAATAAGCAAATGAAGTATGTCAGAGATCAAAGTGGGATTTTCAACCCAAGAGTTAGGTAGATTTGAGTGAGAATGTTTGCCTCAACAGGAAACAGAGCTGCCAAAGGAACAGCCCAGGTATCTTTTTACTTGCTAGGGATGTTCTCCCATCAGTGCTTCTTGTATCATTTCCAAGTACACCATTCCTATATGTACAAGTTATATGGTGAAAAACTGAAGGAAAAATATTCTGCTATTGCAGAGGCAGACCTATTCTGTGCCAGAAACCTTTCTGTCTTTTGCTTAGGTGGTAACTGCTTTTATTTCCTGTATTTCACAACGTGTACCCAGATTGAGCACGGAAAAAACCTGCTGTGATGAAAACAATAGAAGACTCTTTAAGGTAAGATAAAGCCATCCTATGTAAAACAGCATCTTCATTCTCCAGCAGAAACAATATACACAATTTGCCTGTTATCTGGTTGGAGAACTTATTCATGCCTGAAACTGAATGGGACAGAATTTTTGTTCTGTTCTACTGGGTTTTTGCTATTCACAGTACATGCAAGGAAGCCTGTACTAAATCTTTGCAAAATAAGGGCCTTAATGAAATAGAGAGCATCTAAAATGAATATACAGATAATGTAAATAACAGTAATAATAGAAATAAAATAAGAAATAACCAGACCTTATCAACTCAAGTAAATCAAATGAAAGCATCTCATTCTAAGAAATACCTTGGTGAAGCAGCTGAACTCGATACAGAGGTGGGAGTGATGTCAGGAGGCAGGTGTGCAAGCGCATAGCCAACAGGTATCTTAAGCCACATTCATCTAAGGTGTCTCTTCCTGTGAAATATAAATGCTAATTTTTGAACATGCTGATGACTACAAAGAGCATATATATACAACTTACCATATGCAGTGAGGGATGTATGTTTCAGAACTTGCTGAGGACTGAACTACAAGTTATTATGTACGAATTATAAGTAGAGATTAATACTTAAGTTCTTTCTTGCTGTATCTAATCTGAATAACTGATACTAGCTTTGTTATCCCAAATACCCAAGGATTAAGTCTACATTTGCTGAGAAGAACAAGAATGTTAATTCTATATGTCAGTTACTAACCTGAGTAATTCTTATCTCTGTTCTCATCCAGTTCAGTGCTTGTTGTGGCCACAGTGTCTGCCAAAGCTACAAGGAACATCTGCTCCAGTCGAGTGAGGCCTGGCAGACTTGAGTGCATCAGGTGGCTTGACAGAACACTAGCATGTTCTCGGCCAAAGTAAGTTGGACCATACTGTGACAGATTAATAACTTTGGATTTACTCTCCCTCTTCTCAGGCTCAAAATCAATGAAGTCTTCTGTTGTAACAGATGGAATTTGGAACAGGTCTGAGTACTGATCTTCTGTTTTTCTCTTATCATGATGTTCAGGGCCCTGAGGTATTTTAGACATTTCTTCAGAAACAAAAGTGGCATCTTGATCTGCAGCAAGCAATGCATACAGTGGCAATGGGGGAATTGAGTCTATTTCTGTGTAGTCTCGAGTACCGTCTTTTCCAGCTGTGATGGTATCCTTTGCAGTACTACCACTTACACTAATGGTGCGAGAAAGATGGCGTTTAGGACCAGTTCCTTCTCCAGCTTCTGTGTCTTTAACAATTGCAACTTCTCCTGCAATACATTTAACTAAATGAGATAGAATGGCTTTGGCTCGGCGAACTTTACCCAGATCCATAAGTTCTAATAACTGGGTTGGATGATACTGGGGTAGAGTAGGTGAAAGAACATGAGCAGCTTCAAAAAGGCCACCATCCTGTATTACAGTTGGAGCGCCAAAAACATCATCCACAACACCTGCCCTATCAATTACACTTGACTTCTTTGCTATCAGGCTTGTTTTGAGTGGATCTTGTGTTGTTGAGTCTTCAGTAGTAAAAACATCACTTTCTCCATCACCAAACCTGATAGTGTGTTTCCACTGGGCATAAACATGCATTTCACAGTCCATTCCCACTACCAGTATACCATCTCTCACCCAGGACAGAGAAACAGGCAGTGAAGGAGTGCCATCTACAGATGATACCAAATCAATTGATCTAAGCAACACCCACTTCGACTTTATACCTTGTTTTATGCTACCGCCTAGTGGTAAAGTAATGACAGCTACTCCATCTTTGCTGCTAGTTTGATCTGTTACAATTCCTGACAGTCTTCCGTACATGTAGATGTTGGCCCCAACTCCAACTGTCAATATATGTGAACCATCTTCTTTTGATACCCAGTCTAAATGCACTAAATGCTTGATACTAGGCACCAGGTATTTGTCTTTATTCAAAAAAGCATCTGATTTACTGTAAACAAACAAATTGCTATCCACACTGACTCTTGAATCAAGTACACTTCCCACCTTAACTAAATCATCCAGATGAATTGTCTGTTCCAAAACCCACTCTGATCCTCCTGTAGACTCACATTCAAGTATACAAACATGCATGGAAAATTCTTTGGAAACAAAACCATTATGTTGTATGGGTTGTTTGTATGCTACTGCAAGACGTCCTGTGTAAGAACAGCTAACAGCAACTGGCCTTCCTACAATGCTCACTGTACTGCTGTTGTCTTCTCCTTCGTCATTCATTAAAGGCCATTTCCTCCAATGATATGTTTCCCTTTCTTCATTTTTGCTGTTTAGGTCTGTCTCTACAGTACATCTCCAGAACCGCACTCTGCTGTCTGAACAGGATGTTACTATCAGATAAGGTGCAAGGCAGACTGGGTATATTGATGAAGAACTCAGGTGACCTGCAGTTAGAACACATTACATATTTACTTTGAGTAATATGAAGTATAATGCCTCTATGAATAAAATGAAACCTAAGGAGGGGAGGGAGGAAGAAGGACAAGGAGGGACAGGAAGACAGATGTACAGAAGGTAAAAAAAGCGTTATATACCCAACATGCTAATATTGGTGGATGATGCAAAGCAGGATGAGGTACTCATCCTGTTCATTAGAAAATTAAGACTAGAAGTTAAGTTTCCAACCATTAGAGCAGCAAGTTTCAGGAACAGCTTTCCTGTGCGGATTCTATATATTTATGGAAGGGTAATATGACATGGACACAATGAATTGAGAGAGCCTTTTAAGTCTGGTGTTCCCTGTATCAGTAAATCAGAATGTGACAGGCTGAGGAGATAAATCAATCCTATAAACTAGGAAGTCAATTAGTGGACAAACTAGATAGAAAAAAAATGTTACATTTACCTGCTGAAGGAGTTGCTCTTATTACTTCTACACCAGCAGGAAGATCCAGAGGTTGGCTATACACAAGTCTGGAGCTCAAAATGAGTTTACTAGCAGTCTGAAGATTAGCAATTGATGAAGATCGTGGAATGGGACTTATGCCAGATGATACATTTGGAGAAGAAACCACACTCTTTTGCACAGGTACACTAAGTTTATTCTCTGGTGAAGTAGCTTCAGTTGGCTTTGCTATATTAAAAAATTGACAACAGTGTTAAAAAAATTGTTTAAGTAAGGATAAGGCACGAATATCCTACAATATCAGATCTATTTTTAGCCATGCTTAAGTTACATGGAAAATAACTATATGATGTGTGCAGGCTGTGTTTACTTTTACTGCATACTATGACTATTCATTTTGGGATACCCATAACATTCTGAAATACCAAGGATTAAAAATAAAGAATCCAGTGCCTATCAAGAAATTTTTGCATTGCTAATGATGTAGAATACAACCAGTGTTTATAAGGATCTTACTGCTATTATTGCACTGATAGAATTCTAAACGTTCCTGACTTTGAGGCTTCTGCTCAGTAAAGGTGACAATGTGTTTTGAAATGAAACACCAATCTCTAGTTTTATTTTAAAATAATATTAAAGAAATGTCTGTCTCTAAGAAAATTACTGTCACTCACCTAAACAGGCTTGCACAGATTTGAGATGAAGGTGCCACATCTGAAGAACAGAGCAGCCATTACTATCTTTTTCAATTACTACTAGGTAGAACTTCTCTGAGAAAGGTGGCGGACGATACCCTGTAATTTGAACATCACTATCATGAACTTTCTCTTCAACATAAATTATTTTCAATAATAGAAGACTCTCTCTAAAACTTATTTATACTAAAAAACTTGTTTTCATCTTTGAAAGAAATTGTGTGATTAGAAACAAAACATTCAAACAGTATGATAACTTTTAAACATTAGTAACATTTGTTTGCTTAGGGCTACAGAACAATTACAAAAATAGACTGACTTACAGACAACCTGAATACTAGTAGCAAATCTAACTAATCAGATACATTTGCCTTCCAGATAAGTTTGAACTGTCTTGCTATATTGTAAAGACTCTTCTACCTGCCTCCTTTCTTCCTTTAAAAATTTTAAGTCTACTACCAAATCCCCAAGTTACTTTTTATTGTATTAGCTTGGAAGTCAAATATGTTCATCTTATCACCTGGAACTATATATTGATGCAGAAAACATACTTCTGCTCTATTTTGTACACATTTATATATACAGCGTACAGCGTTTTAAAAAATGGACTTCACCATATAGGTTAAGATGTTTCACTCTTAACCAAATTAGAATGCCTTTGTTTGTTACCATTATCATGTAAGCTACAACTCATAGGAGCAACATAAAACAGCCATTTTAGTAAATTCTACAGATTCTCATAAAAAGGAAACTAACAGATGCTGGCTACTTCTTTTTCTTAAAAAACATTTATAGTACCTACATTTCATTCATATTAGCTAATTTTATTCTGTACCTTGTGATGGCTGGAAAAATATCTCAGTTTCCTTCCCTTCCACATCTTCCTTATGTGGTTTGTATCCCAAAATGAAGTCTTCTTGAAAGACATGAAGCAATTGTGTGTTTGAGCCACACTGAAATATTAAGCAACAGTTACACTTCCAGAAAAATAAGGCAACATTTAGTACTGATGCAATTGTTTCTTTCCTGAAATCTAGCTACTGATGAGGATCACTTTCTTTATAAGGTTAAAAGTTCTCTTAATGCATCTGAAAACCTGAGTGTTTTCCTTTTATATTAAGAACAGCATATTCTAGAACCTGCTGTTTGTATATGCAAATTATTTCACTGAGATTTACTCTGCTAGACACATTCTGTAATAACATTTTTGCTGCAGTTATTGACAGATGCATTAGTACCTGATTGGTTTTGGGAAAAACTCTTAGACTTCTATCCTTTTTCAGTGGGAAGACATGTCTGCAGTGAACTGATTAGGAAATCTAAAAAAGGGAATAATTTTCAGATTTTTCTTCTCTTGTATATCTCAACAGCTTTCCTTCCTGACAGCAACAGATTTCCTTGCGGTACCTCTACCCCTCTACAAAGGAGGCTGCTGGCAGTAAAATCCTTTTCTGCAGGCAAGGAAAAATATGTCTCCAAACCCAGAGATGACTAAATTTTCATGCTGCAAAACACCCTCTTTTTCCAGAGAAACATGAGAGTATTTTCTGTACTCATCTATAAAAATTCAAATTTGTAAATTTGAACTTAAGGTTGAAGATCCCATGTGATTAATACTTAAAAGCATGGAAATTTATTGACAAATAAAGAACTACCTCTTTATATGTGTCAAAATCATCCAGATACCTAATTAAGAAATGGTAAAACATTGTTTTCACAGGCTGCTTCCTAACACAGAACAGCACCGGAATATGTCTGGTCAAAATAACTGTAAGTAAGAACAAGATATAATGCTGCTGCCCCCTCATTGTTCAAAATGTATAGCTGTATTAATTAGGTTAATTAACAGACAGAGCTACTAAACACCTTTGTGTTTAGTAAAGAATTAACCATTTACTTACTTTGTTAGTTATTGCATCAAGTTCAATAATGCATCCTGGTCGAGCAGTAGATTGTTGACTCACAATATTAAACACTTCCCCAATAAGTTTCTGAAACAGAAAAAAAAATAAATTAGAGGAGTTAGTATATTTTTCCTCCAGACAGAAGGAAATTGCAGTCACAATAAACTGATGCTTTAATTTTTCTTGTTAGCATAAACTGTAACAGAGTTCTTACTGTTGTCACTTAAAAAGCATTTCTTAAGACGTTTGCACTGTTGTGTCTGTACCTATTCATGGGGATAGTGCACAAGATTTAACGGAAACTAAAGAGTGTTTATTTAAAGACTCACAGTTTAATAACATAATTTAGTATCTGTGACATGAGAAAGTCAAATATACTGCTTCACTTCTGTTTAAAGCTTCAGGTTTTGTCACAACATGTAAAAAAAAAAAATCAGTATAGCTTATACATAAACTGAAGGCTCTACTGATTTTTGCTCAAATGTTCACAATTACTGCTCTTGGAACGGATTCCTCAGGCTGATCTGAATACTGTCAGGCTCTACCCTGCAGGATAGCTTAGAAAATAACAAAATAATGGGAAAAAGGAAATATGTGCTTCCTTATACAATAACAGTGCAAGATCAGGCTTTACTTTGCTTAAAGTTATAATAATTAAAGAGGGATTAAAAAATAAGAATTAATATTACCCTGGGGAATAAGCTGCCAATTCCCCCTTATCCCACCATCTGCCCTTCGTCATGTATAGATGTAACTTTGGTGGATACATCAAAGTCTGCTCTACTGTCTTCACCTTCCCACTTACTCTGACTTCCCCTCTTACACAAAAGCAAAGAAAGAAATCCTGCTTTTGCTTTCCCCACCTGCTACAGGCTGGGGAAGCCTGTCTGGGGAATTTTGTTTCAGTGTAGCCACTTTCAGTAGTAATAGCTGTATTTCTGACTGCTGATGTTTAGACAGAGATGCAAACCATAAAATTATGTAAGGTATAAGACATAAAATCCTATTCACAGAATGGCAAAAAAATTATACAGAACCAAGTGAAGACAAACTCCCCACTAAAGAGGGGAGTTACCTAAAGTAGTTTGAATACTTTCAAATCATTGCT
The DNA here is from genome assembly GCA_002631895.1 of Agapornis roseicollis. Taxonomy (NCBI): domain Eukaryota; kingdom Metazoa; phylum Chordata; class Aves; order Psittaciformes; family Psittacidae; genus Agapornis; species Agapornis roseicollis. The sequence goes on from NDXB01012150.1 coordinate 140,993, forward strand.
ACAGAAAACTTACAGATGATTCAGGGTCAGATAATTCATCTAGAAGTTTTCGTGCGTCTACAACAGCTTGGTAGAGTCTCAAGTTTTTGCCATCAGATGCAACAAAGCAAGCACTAGCAGAATTGCAGTATGTACCTAACAGAAAACACAAAAACTCAATAGTTAAAAAAAGGGGCAGTGAAATGGCATCAGGTAATCTATTACGTTCCACATCACTGCACGTGAATCCACTTCTAACATGATTTCCATAAAGTATTGAAGCCAAAAACCTAAGCAAATGTGTGCATTAAACCACCATTATCTGAATTCTGAAATAACTCCCTTTCTGCTCATTTATGTAACTGAAATTCCTCATTAAAGTTGAATAATCTAAGCAGAACTCATATTTACAAATAATGGTTCACACATACAAAAAACATTATGTAGTACACTTGAAGGAATGTTGCCATTCCTTAAGGGAAGCAGATAGTTATTTGTGTTTAGAAGACTGTGGGATTTAGACAGCACAGAATGTTACTATGTAAGCAGAGAAAAGAATTTATTTTATCTTAAATAAAACATGTTACATGCTTAAGTATATTTAGGATTTTTGAAGTTGTACAACATCTTTGACACCTATTTTATCATTGCAAAGGTCAGACTGGGCTTAGCATAATAAAATAACTTGGCATTATTAATATAAAACAATGTTACATCCATCACAAAAATGACATTTTTAGTACTGTATGCAAAGATGACAACTTACTACAACAGCATACTTGTGATCATTCAAAAATAATTATCTGAGTGGCTGAGGAGAGTCATAGTTGTAGAGACTACTTCTGTCTTACCAGTACTGGAAACTATTTTGCTAACTGCAGTAGAAAGCCCTAAAATACAAAACCTGGAGAGTTATCCTAGGGCATTAGACATCAGATGATGTACTGCCTGACCTCTGAAAAAAGTAGTTGCAGTTTTCTAAAGTTCATGTAGCGTCTTTCTTTAATAGTACTCTGCTCTAAGGGGGCTTTTGTAAAATACTGTCAGCCTGAAGAATTTGGGTATTGTTTCAAGAACTTCTAAGCAGAGTTTTTAGCCAGCATGTTAACAGATTTTGGTATTTTTTATCAAAATTATATCAAAATGTAAATTTTGGCTGAAAGCCTTTCCCAACTAATCAGATGTTCAAGTGGGCCAAATACTAGTTCTGCTCTACCCACTGCCTCCTGCAGCTGTATGTGGCCAACAAACAAGATGCCCAAGTTGTCAGAACATCTGCATTATTAATACGATGGCAATGCAGAGAACACTCAGTGAAGCTGCCTAAAGCACAGAGGAAAGGGATCATCTTATTCTTTTTGAGAGCAATGATTACTTATTCGCACAAATAAGTTACCGAATGTCAGCTGATTCACAGTAACTACAGGCACATTCAGACAAGATCAAATGTTTTGAAGTTGTTTAGCCTCAAATGAAATACTTAGTTTGCATAATACAAGGAAATTGATGAGAAGTTAATATAAGTATACTCCAAACTACAATAGCAATTTATTTTGACAAATTAATTCTACAACTCATAGTGCTAACTCTATATAGAAACATGCTAAGTATACTCACCAAGGCAATAGCTGGGAATAAGTGTTGGAAGCCAGGCTACGTTAGAGAAAGCGGAAGTATGAAGAGAGTTAATTCGAGCCAATTCAGATACTCCTCCAGTGTATGATAGAGGTCCTATAGGGTCTACACGCCACAGAATCAGCTCACTATAGATTGCATTTGGGTCATGGAATGTACGGGTTGCTGCATTTTTAAGCTGCTGCCTGGAAGAACCTTTCACATGTTTAATTGGATCCATTTTTCTGTTTATCCTATCAGAGTCCCAGGAACTGTCTGATTCAGGAGTTAATAGAGCATTATGATGAGAAGATGTTAGCAGTAATGGTAAAACAGAATGGCAAGCCAGATCATTGAGATGAAAACGGTGACCGCAGTACCTAAATTTATGTGATACAGTTAGCACAGAAGTGAAAGCTGATTTATCAACAAAAGTAACTGCCCACTGATTTAAAGAGCCATCTATATGTTTGGAAACCATCATTACTTTTGGAGAAATTATATTCACATTTGCACTATCCTGGTCAAAGCTTGATCCTTTACTTGCTAGAGTCTTATCTGGGAAGTCCATTGTCTTCTGATAGACAGCATTACTATCATCTTTTACAAAGATAGGGCAAGCATACATCATAATATTTTTGCTAAGGGAGCTCGCATCTCCTGATGGAAATGCAACAGGAATCCTAGAAGAAAATGAAACCTAAAAAAAAAAAATAAATAAAACAATTAGAATTTAAAAGCGTAGCTTAAGTCTAAATAAATATTAGCTGTTTCATTAAGCTCATGCCGATGTTCAGGTACAAAACAAAGGACACAATGATTGTTGATTAACATCATAAATAATAAAACATTTTCAAATATACAATACCTGAACTTGCCGAAAGATGCCTGGAGTGTATTCATCTAAGTATTTCACATGCCACACCAAAAAAGTACCATCAATGGGATGGATAGTAAAAAGCATATCTGGATTTCTGTTCCATTCAGTTACGAGCAACTCAATTTTCTGATCTAACAAAACTGTCGGAAGAGGCATGCATGGGCCTGTTAGTAGAGATGCTTTGGGGCTTCCCTCTCTTTCTCCATCTTCATGTTCTGAAGAGCCTGTACCAGTCCCTGTCTCTGATTCTCTATCTATAGACAAGTCTGCAACAGAAAAGAAATGTGCCATTTAATGCATTAAAAAGATTTCCCCATCAGTTTCTATTCAAAACAACATAATATTTCTTATCTGCTAAGAGCAGCATCTGATAACAACATTCATGTGCATTGTGGGTAGAAACATCTTTGCTGAAAAATTTGAGGGTCTGGCCCTTGACTATGGCTTTTAACTATGCAATATAAGTAATAATAAATATAACCACCCAAATTCAGATACTTAACAGTAATGCCTTGCCTAAAATTATTCTGGTCAAGTATATAAACCCCCCATATTTTATATGAATGCTCTTTTCAAACTAATGTGGGTGGTTGGTTGTATTTAGAAGGTAAAAATTAAATATCATTGATCACAGTGATCATTGAGAAAGTAGTATGTATTGCATGTTCAATAAGAATTATCATACACTTAACTACTGCATTGGTAATCTATATTTCAAGAACCTAAGCATTATAAATAAAATATATCATCAGTTTACTGTCACTATTTGGTCTTCCTGGTTTCTGTAAACAGATTCAAATTTTTACACATGCTTACTGACCAAGTGACCCTCCTACAGCAATGTAAGGTATTTCTGGTAGGACACTTTTTCATCATTAATTTCAAAATAGTCTCTCTGTTGCTTTGTGAACATGGGTTAAAGCTTGAGATGTACATCTTACCAGTACTGGAAACACTGCAGTTGCATCGAAATGGAGCTATGTCCAGCCCTACTTAAGGCCTGCCATAAACTGGTTTGTCATTACTGACAATCAGATAGTAAGGTAAATAGAGAGCAGGTCTTAATCATGATTTCATAGCTCAGTGGAATATATTCAAAATGGAAATGAAAGACCAAAGCTACCTTTCTTTTTCACTCTGTATGTCACTACTGCATTCCAACAGAGTACCTCACTGCATTTTTCATGCCTACGATTACAGCAGTCAAAATTTCAGCTGTAAATGTCTATTTCAGGTTAGTGATGCTAGCACTTTCATTCTTGTGGTAAATAAATGCATTAATTATTGCATTAATGCATTTCAAAATAATTCTTGTGCTACGTATCTCAATATTACTAACCATGATCTAATTTCATATGTAAACCTTTCTCTTTTTCTTCCATTTCTTCTTCCTCTTCAGCCTCAACATCATAATCTTGTTCTACTTGTTGTTCAGAAATTTTTCTTAGATGCTGCATAAACACTTCAATAGAGGATGTAAAATTAAATTCTTTATTATTCAACCAGTGAACAACGAAGCCTCCATTTCCTTCATCTGTATTAAAAGCTGTTCCAGCCAAGACAGATGGAATATCTGTGGACATTTTTAAACAAATAAAAAAAGCTACATATTAAACTGCTCACCTTTAAAATATATATGTACAACACATACACACAGATTTCTAAAGACATTTAGGTTATTTTAGGCAGAACCTAAAAATTATTAATCACTTGTGCCTGCAAGATCAGAAAAGGTAGGATACAGATCAAGTTTTTACATGAAATTGCAATTAAAAAAAATTATTAAGATATTTTGAAGTCAATAAATTTACATGAAAATTAATACTTATGTGAATGGTAAATGATACTCAAAAGTTCTAATTGCACATTTTCATGTGTTGCAGTACTGATATTCCACATACAGATTTTCAGTAACAAACATGATTGCTCTTTAGTTATTCACTTGTTTATAATATTGTGCATTATTATATAAAAAGCAGCTGTTTTCCTGCCAAAAAATCTGGTACAGCCTTTTTTTTTAATTCATTATCTATTCTGTAGGACACAAATACTCTGTTCATCATATACCACTGCCTTCCAAACCCCAACAATCTAACACCAAGCAGACATTCAATTTAGGCTTCTTTTGCCTTCTAACATGCAAAGATGAATTCAATTGGCTTTTAGAAGTTCTGAAGGTATTCAGAATAAATTCAATCTCATTTGTCTTATAAAATGTTATGAGAAATAACAGGCTTGTGAAGTAAGTCTTCCTACAAATTCCCTGTATTCAGTTAGGTAAAGCAAACAATGTACATCTCTGTCCCCTCCTCAGCCCCTTTTTTTTTGTTCATTTTGTGTAAATGTATTATTACAGTTTAATAAATAGTTGTAGTATTTCAGTTTAATAAACAGTTGTAATATTTCACCTGTATTAGGGTTGATGCTTGCTGCTATGTGGAAGTGACCGAGTGCATTTGTGTGATGTGAAATGTGACGCTGGACTTCGTGAGTACCCTGTTGATCTGGCAATGCATCTGTATGGGTAACCAGAACTGACGACCTCCTTTGTCCTTTTCTCATATTTTTCAACTCGTGAATTGTCTGGTATGTTTAAAAAAAAAAAACAAAACAAAAACCAAAAACAAACTATAAGGTAAAAATTCACACTTAGTAAAGCCTAAAGCTTTTAAACTTCTTTCTACATAAGAAATGAAGATTAATTTAAAAAGGATTACTTAAGATATATTTCAGCAGAGATTAGTAACACTTGCATACATCAGTTCTAGCTAAAGGCAAAGCTCTTCTAACAGTCTTCTGAAAGTTTCATTAATATCTGCTAAAACAGCAACACAAAAATACACACTATTTTGTGTAACTTTCATAAACAAGATTATGGCAATCTAAAAGTAGTAACCTTTCCAGTGTAATTTTATAATGAATTACTTTTGTGAACAGAAAATTGCTGAGAGCACAACTGATTGAACAGCACAAAGCATATTTGGTTCCACTTTCTCCATTTGTTGATAGTCATGATATATAAGAAGTAAGAACTTCATCAGACTGTAACAGTCTATAAATGAGTAGTGGGGTGTTTGTTTTTTTATTTTCTTGCTTTTATATTCATAGGTTTTCTCTTACTATAAAATTAATAGACTTGATATGACTGCCACTGAAATTTTGAGCCCTATAGTACCACTCTTTGGAAATGCAGTTATCAAATCAGATAACTAAAAATCTAAAAATTTTATTTACTGCTTCCTCTGTTTCTATAATTACAGACTTTCAGAGCAAATCAGAATGAAACTATCACTATTCCATATTAAACACTGTCTCATCACTATTAGCTATAAAAAAAGTAGATTGAGTTTTAAGAACATAGAGCTTGGGTGCAGAGTTGCAAAATCTGATTTCTTCATAGAATCATAGAATAGTTAGGAAAGTTGGAAAGGACCTGAAGATCATCTAGTTCCAACCTCCCTGCCATAAGCAGGGACACCTCACACTAAACCATGCCACCCAAGGCTTCATCCAACCTGGCCTTGAACACTGCCAGGGATGGAGCACTCACAACCTCCCTGACCAACCCATTCCAGCATCTCACCACCCTAACAGGAAAGAAAACAAAAAAGTGACAAGTATTTACTTGTACCTCTAGTGCATGCTGTATGCTGTCCTTTTGCTTTCCAGATTGAGAGACGGTGCTGCTAATGCTGGAAGTGCTGGTTTCACAGATCTGCTCACCAAGAAGAGTATCTTCTGGTAACAATGTCTCTGACCAAAGCCGACAGATGCCATCAAGACAAGATGTGAGTAACACGTTACAGACCAAACCCCTAACAATAGACATATCAAGGTTACTGCCCAATGCAATTAAATTAGCTATACGGACACAATGGAAATTAGGGAAGAGTAGCCATTGTTTCACCCAAATTTCTGCCTCTCTGCTAACTAAAGGCTTTACATCATTAGTGATTTCTGGCATGCTGGTAAACCCATATTGGATTTGGCAAAACCTATATTGATTGTTGACAAAAGTGCATGTGAACATGGAATGATTATCAAACTGCCTCAATTATCTGACTTGTTGGACTATGTGAAGAATGCATAATTTTTACTAAATACCTAAAAGTGAAATTGAACAATTAATTAATAACCAGTATATACAATGCAAATTACCTTACTAAATGTTCCAATGTCAAGCACCAATTGGTGAAGACAAAGCTTTATATTCATGCTTCCTGGCATACCCTGAGCAGGCATTAGACTATACTTTAGAATAAATCTCACGTATTAACGTACTAGGTAATACAAAAGCTTATGGGAAGATGTTCATTAAGTTTTATTTCCTCCAAATATAAGCAGAGAAATCTAACCATGCAAAGCATTAAAAAAAATACTTGCTCAAAGCCTTGCCTGGGTTGTTTAAAAAGAAAACTTTCGAACCTGGGCATGTACTTGCTAATGTTACGCCATGAAAATCCTGTCACTGCTCGAGGATGTGCCAAATAAACAAATGCAAAGTTGACAACCCCTGAGCTTTTTTTCTTTTCTTCATTCTCTTGAGGCAGAAGAGATGACTTCCAACCAGTCATAGGATACCAAACCTTTAAAAGGCAGTCATTCTAGGTAAAGCAATAAAAAAACACGCGGTTAGCTAGCTATAACTAAAAATAAAAATAAAGTCAAATAATAACAAAACTGCTGTTCTGGTACTATTTGCACTTTTCCAGACAACCCATTTCTGAGACCACTTATTTCATTGATGGTCCTCCTGGAATAAGCTACAGGACTGAAGAAATACTCTGCTGGCAATATTCCATTCCTATAAGGACTTCTTCTTGCAGTCCAGTTGGCTCCCTACTTTTCTCTTGGTTCACTGTACATTTTTTGCTTAGCACATATGCATGCTTAAAATGCCATGTCCATTTCCCTGCAAAGACAGAGGCCAGAAATAGGCTGCTACTAACACTACAATATTAAGCTCATTAACAGTCAGTTTCTCCATTGAGACAACTCATGTTGGTTCCCATACACAGGAAGCCTGACTTTCATGGAAAACACTGTACCCACTAAGTACAGGCACAGAATGGAGGAGCACATGCGTATTACAACCTTACCCTCCACCATCACAGCCTATGCAACCTTCCTGGTTTAAATGGTTGGGCACCACTGATGTAATTGTTAAAACAGAAGTGAAATGCTGAAAGAGCAATACTATTAATGCTGTTAAGTTAGACTGGAGTATGACTATACTGATGTGAGCTAAGGACCACATTGCTAATATGGCTGCGTAATTGTACACAGCTGGATGCCACATCCCTGGATATCAGGACTTGCTGCTGGAATGGTGATACAGAATAAAATAAATACATGAATGACAAACCTCAGAGTGTAGATATGAGAGTACTTCCTGACAAGCATCAAAAAGTACACTATTTGACTACAGACTCTGCAAGGAGGAAGTCTCACAGGCAGCCCTGTTAAGAATTATGATCAGGGCTGTGTATCTATCTCACAAAACAACTAACATGTTCTACAGACAGAAAATTATAGAACTGTCCTACAGACAGAAAATTCTGAAACCATCTGCCTCATCTAATTCACCAAATATTTAGCTATATAAAAGTATATTCATGGGAAATACAGAAAGAAGCAAATTTTTTATAGTTTTCTAACCACAATGATTCTATATGTAGTAATTATTAAGGAGTTGAAAGTAAGAATTTAGTCATAAAACAACACAGCTCATGATTCAGTTGTCCTCTTTAGTAAGTGCAGTAAAACAAAGCTTCTTAAAATTCATGTAATTGTTCAACCAACATTAAATGCAAGCAATAAATGCTTACCTAACTAGACTTGAAAACCAAAGGGAATCACTCAAATGAGAAGGTGATAATAAAGAGAATTATTAATTGAAAACTTAGCTTGAATAGCTATTTGACAAAAAATACTGCAAACTGAAATGGAAGTTAAGAACTGATAACAGAACCCAGAATTCACCAAACAGAAAATCTTTTCTAATTTGTGCACTGAGCTGTACATATTACCAGTTCAAAAGATATCCTTTTGTTAAACAAATAAAAACCATTGAATCACTTATTCAATTATACTTTTTTTGTCCTTACTTTCCCAGCTGTTGCAAAGTATTCACCATCAGGAGACCATGCCATCAAATGTACTGATACTGCAGTCCTAAAGAACACAAGAGTAAAGTTTTGAGTTGTAAGTAAAGTCTCTTTATTCCACAGTATTATTCCATATATATTCAGTTGATTAAATGTTACTGTTCATTACTTAAATGAAATGTAATAGTGTTTTATAGTTGTTGCTTTAAGCATACTTTAGAAACGGCAGAATCATAAGAAGTATTTTCTACAATGAAACAATTAGTATTTTCAAAATTTTACAGAAAAACAGCCTATAAAATACACTGTTTTAAGTATGGCAAGCCTAGGCTACATCCAATGAGATCACAGAAGTGAAGTTTGTCCCACCTACTCCTCTACTCCCAGTGAAAACAAATCATAGGAAGAAATGAAAGTGAAGATCATCTAGATAATTTGTGATACTATTTGTCTGTGACTACAGCTTAAGGGTCTGCTGCCTGAAAGAGGAAAGTAGCCTATACAGTGCTTTGTGGGCACAAAATCTAAAATGGCTTATAAAAAGTCAAGAGAAAACAGGTTATAGGCAGCTGCTTCCCAAGCCTGCATGTATATTTATAGAAATGGCTGATCATGAAGCACTTTTGTAACATAGATCTCAAACAGAACTGGGCAAAAGGTTTTGGGACCCTCTGGCTAACATTCAAAAAGCAGTTCTCATCTGTATCAGTATAGCGTATCTGCCTGCTACTGCTCCTCTGTTAGTCCTTGTCCAATATCTCAACACTATTGAAGAAAACAACGACAATTTTGATACATTGTCAGTGCTACTGTCTGAGTAAGCCTTTGACTAGCTTGTCTGGTGATAGGTCACTTGCAAAAGTGAGGAATTTTTATTTGGAGTAACTTACATCATTTGGATTTTTATGGCATTTTAAGCTGATTTAAAAGCACATTTTAAAATATGGTTTTGGAAAGAAGATATGGTTGATAAATGAGGTGGCACTGCAATTTGTCTTAAAATAAAAATTATCTCACTCACTTGCACTGCCAGACACATTTCCAGTCATTTAGAACTGGAAGAACTTTATCATCTTTGACCTGATTGTCAGGATCATCATCATCTTCTTCTAGAATGTCACTAGACGGAGGGGCCCACAACTGCAAAAAGTCAGTTGCTGTCAGCAGCCTGTTACCTGAAAGTGAGTAATAGCAAAGCTGTGAAGGCAAGATGATGCATGTATATTGAAAGATGAAGCTTGTCATCATGTTTTGTTGAGAATTATTCAAAACAGGTTGAAACCTTAACTTTATGAAGTCAGTTTTAAATATGATAGGGTATTCAATCATATTATACAGCTGTTTTTATTAAAACATTTTGAATTTATAATATGTTTTAAGAAAGAACATCAGTGGTTTTTGTGACTTCAAATGATAAATCATATTAAATAATCAACATTACATCTCAAAGACACATCTTACAAAAATCTGTGTTCTTGTACACTGCTGATTTTAATTGTGATAAAATTATGTCTACATGATTATCTATGGTAATTCAAGTCAGTTAACAACTTCCCAAACTAAGATCTTGCATAGGAGATTCAGACACTTGGCACAGCATCTTCACCAATGTCAAATGTAGTCTTGCATTTTATGCAACCCTGCTTGAGAACAGATAATCTAAAATTTCCATATTCATGCTTGACATCACCTACTACAACAACAACAGTTTGTGTACAATGTCTCCTAACTACAAATGTTGAACAAATACTTCACAAATTTCACATTACCTTGAGGATCCCATGCCAGATTGTAAGTCATAGAATTGAGGAAGAATTGCCCAGTTTTAAGCCACTGACACTTTAGTTGCTGTGGTTTAAAAACAGTAAAGGATTAATTCTCACATCAACAGCAAAATACAAAGGTACTGGTATTTCATTCTTTCCCTATTAAACTGGTATTAAGCCTGTTGCAAAAACATTCAGGACCCCATGGCTGATGGCTGAATCTAGTTTTAATAATTTCTTTAATTGTTTTATAAAAAATTAAAATGCTCTATGCATCACACCAGGACCTGTCACAGATATAAATACGTATGTAGATTACTTTAGCTAGGTCATATATTTATAACAGTATACAGGATGTTAGTACAGATAGAACAAAGATTGTGAAACCTGCTTGAGAATCACATAATAGTTAGGGTTGGAAAGGACCTTAAGATCATCAAGTTCCAACCCCCCTGCCATGGGCAGGGACACCTCACACTAGACCTCACACATGTCACCCAAGACTGTCCAACCTGGCCTTGAATACTGACAGGGATGGAGCATTTACCATACCAAGAACATACTTAATGCTTGAGTGCTCAGCTATGGCTGTGCAGTTAATACAAGCCTGGGTATATATACATACAAGTCTAGGTCATATTTCTGTACCACATATCTGATGATTTTTTCAAGCTACACAATCACAAATGTGTCACTGTGTCATTCTAGTATGAGATTCAAGAACAAGATGTTATTCTGAACTTAGCAGATGTGCAGACCCCAGTTTGATTCATGCAGTGGAAGACTCTACACATCCAATTTTATTACGGATGGTGGAAAATGTTTATCCATTAGTCTTTCATGTGCCAATGTAATTTAATAACTGGCAGACAGATTTTTGACTCTTCTAAAAGCCTAAACCAAATTACAGTCATGAAATACATACTTACACTATTTCTTTTATGAGAATTTATACCAAGTGGTTCAAAAATGCAAACAGCATTCCCATATGATGCTGCAATCTGTAAAGAAAAAAGTAAAATTGAAGACTCAAACTGTAAGGTTAGGAGATAAGTATAACCACTCCTCAGTATTCCAAAATAGCTAAAGAACTCCCAGTACCTCTTCTATGTGTCATTGTTCAAGAAAAATGAAATGATCCAAATGTCATTAATTATATGTCTACCTTCTTAAGGAAGTTAAGAAATATATCCTTCTGAACAAGCCCATCTTTAAGATTTTAACTCCGAGTAGGGAAGACATTTTGTTCAGTGGGATAAACACTGTCAGATCTAATACATTCTTCTAGGGTAACTACTGTTAATACATAATGGAAAGCTGATGCCTCCGCTACTTCTGCTCATGTTCTGTCTACTTCACAGCTAACTAATAAATGAATTATTGGTGACTGGGTCTCTGTGTTCCCAGATTCCACTCTGTACCACTGAACAATAATTATGAGAAATGGGAAGAAATGTAATTCTATTTTGAACACTTAAGTATGTTTTTAGAGAGACAAATGGTAAATGGAAAAACTGAAGTACTTGCACCACTGAATTCCTCAATTTCTTTTACCCACTTATTTCACAGAAACCTCCCTACACAAAATGGTCTTTATTAGGAATCTATCTGGTTGGGTTGCTAATACTCATGTGCTTATGAGTACTTTTGAGTATCTTTAAAAATCCTTTTTCTTCCTTAAAAGTTTCTTAAAAGACTGTCTCAGTTCTTCCCACTCAGGATCTGGTTTCCTCAATACAGAAATGATGTAAAAGTTTCAAAATATTTATTAGGAAATGTTATTTCCTCTTCAGGGCAGGGGAAGGAGGCTGCAACAACACACTCCCACAGAAAATACAGTCCTTGAGTTCATAGTCCTGAATGCAGAACCACTCCAGGGGTCATGATGATCTTGCAGGGGCCACCTGTGCAGCTGGAATCTCTCTTCCAGTCCTACTGGGACTGCCTGGCTGCCATGCAAGCACCTTGCCGGCTAAACCTGCCCAAACACTAACTAGGGCTTTCTCAATACTGCAACTAACTTTTAACTAGCTAATATTAGCAGGCAGTGACAACTGAAAAACAAAATTTGCTCAGTGCATTACCATAACTTATAAGTTTTCCTAGTAACATGAACTGTCTCTTTAGCATTGTTTAGGGATTAAAAATAAAACCACATAGCCAGGCAAGGGCCCTCTCAGTTGTGACTGCTCATATTGTAGCACTTTAGCACTTCTAAACACATTAAACATGCCTAAGCTTTTCTCAAAAATAAAGTATTCTTAATTCATTATTTTGTAGGACACAAACACCCACTCACACATATGTGTGCATATATATGAATATTTATCTGTATATTCACTAAGTAGATGAAAGTATACAATAGTGGAAACAATAACAACCATTTCAGTACCATTCCAGTTCTGATACTGATAGTTATAGTATTATAACTAACACATATTTCCACATTTTGTTAGACCTGTTATTGCAGGTCCTGGAAAGGAATAAACCCCATTGTTACAAAATGTCTACGCCCTCCTCCCCCCCCCCCCCCAAAAAAAAAAAAACAACAAA